>WIXP02000154.1:0-52172 GCA_009739505.2 Apolygus lucorum
TAAGAATCCTTCGCATGTTTTCCTAAATTTATCAATTTAGACGCGTTTCGACGGGGGTTCGTCGTACCTACTATTTGCATGGATAGGAAGTTGTCACAAAACTAAGAATGTAGGAGCCTGAATTGTACTCAATTCTACTCAGTTGTGATAATTCTATAAGAATCCTTCGCATTTTTCCTAAATTTATCAATTTAGACGCGTTTCGACGGGGATTCGTCGTTACCTACTATTGCATGGATAGGAAGTTGTCTCACAAAACTAAGAATGTAGGAGCCTGAATTGTACTCATTCTACTCAGTGTGATAATTCTATAAGAATCCTTCGCATTTTTCCTAAATTTATCAATTTAGACGCGTTTCGACGGGGGTTCGTCGTTACCTACTATTTGCATGGATAGGAAGTTGTCTCACAAAACTAAGAATGTAGGAGCCTGAATTGTACTCATTTCTACTCAGTTGTGATAATTCTATAAGAATCCTTCGCATTTATCCTAAATTTATCAATTTAGACGCGTTTCGACGGGGGTCGTCGTTACCTACTATTGCATGGATAGGAAGTTGTCTCACAAAACTAAGAATGTAGGAGCCTGAATTGTACTCAATTCTACTCAGTTGTGATAATTCTATGAGAATCCTTCGCATTTATCCTAAATTTATCAATTTAGACGCGTTTCGACGGGGGTTCGTCGTTACCTACTATTTGCATGGATAGGAAGTTGTCTCACAAAAACTAAGAATGTAGGAGCCTGAATTGTACTCAATTCTACTCAGTTTGATAATTCTATAAGAATCCTTCGCATTTATCCTAAATTTATCAATTTAGACGCGTTTCGACGGGGGTTCGTCGTTACCTACTATTTGCATGGATAGGAAGTTGTCTCACAAAACTAAGAATGTAGGAGCCTGAATTGTACTCATTCTACTCAGTTGTGATAATTCTATAAGAATCCTTCGCATTTATCCTAAATTTATCAATTTAGACGCGTTTCGACGGGGGTTCGTCGTTACCTACTATTTGCATGGATAGGAAGTTGTCTCACAAAACTAAGAATGTAGGAGCCTGAATTGTACTCAATTCTACTCAGTTGTGATAATTCTATAAGAATCCTTCGCATTTATCCTAAATTTATCAATTTAGACGCGTTTCGACGGGGGTTCGTCGTTACCTACTATTTGCATGGATAGGAAGTTGTCTCACAAAACTAAGAATGTAGGAGCCTGAATTGTACTCAATTCTACTCAGTTGTGATAATTCTATAAGAATCCTTCGCATTTATCCTAAATTTATCAATTTAGACGCGTTTCGACGGGGGTTCGTCGTTACCTACTATTTGCATGGATAGGAAGTTGTCTCACAAAACTAAGAATGTAGGAGCCTGAATTGTACTCATTTCTACTCAGTGTTGATAATTCTATAAGAATCCTTCGCATTTATCCTAAATTTATCAATTTAGACGCGTTTCGACGGGGGTTCGTCGTTACCTACTATTTGCATGGATAGGAAGTTGTCTCACAAAACTAAGAATGTAGGAGCCTGAATTGTACTCAATTCTACTCAGTTGTGATAATTCTATAAGAATCCTTCGCATTTATCCTAAATTTATCAATTTAGACGCGTTTCGACGGGGGTTCGTCGTTACCTACTATTTGCATGGATAGGAAGTTGTCTCACAAAACTAAGAATGTAGGAGCCTGAATTGTACTCATTCTACTCAGTTGTGATAATTCTATAAGAATCCTTCGCATTTATCCTAAATTTATCAATTTAGACGCGTTTCGACGGGGGTTCGTCGTTACCTACTATTTGCATGGATAGGAAGTTGTCTCACAAAACTAAGAATGTAGGAGCCTGAATTGTACTCAATTCTACTCAGTTGTGATAATTCTATAAGAATCCTTCGCATTTATCCTAAATTTATCAATTTAGACGCGTTTCGACGGGGGTTCGTCGTTACCTACTATTTGCATGGATAGGAAGTTGTCTCACAAAACTAAGAATGTAGGAGCCTGAATTGTACTCATTTCTACTCAGTTGTGATAATTCTATAAGAATCCTTCGCATTTATCCTAAATTTATCAATTTAGACGCGTTTCGACGGGGGTTCGTCGTTACCTACTATTTGCATGGATAGGAAGTTGTCTCACAAAACTAAGAATGTAGGAGCCTGAATTGTACTCATTTCTACTCAGTTGTGATAATTCTATAAGAATCCTTCGCATTTATCCTAAATTTATCAATTTAGACGCGTTTCGACGGGGGTTCGTCGTTACCTACTATTTGCATGGATAGGAAGTTGTCTCACAAAACTAAGAATGTAGGAGCCTGAATTGTACTCATTTCTACTCAGTGTGATAATTCTATAAGAATCCTTCGCATTTATCCTAAATTTATCAATTTAGACGCGTTTCGACGGGGGTTCGTCGTTACCTACTATTTGCATGGATAGGAAGTTGTCTCACAAAACTAAGAATGTAGGAGCCTGAATTGTACTCATTTCTACTCAGTTGTTGATAATTCTATAAGAATCCTTCGCATTTATCCTAAATTTATCAATTTAGACGCGTTTCGACGGGGGTTCGTCGTTACCTACTATTTGCATGGATAGGAAGTTGTCTCACAAAACTAAGAATGTAGGAGCCTGAATTGTACTCATTTCTACTCAGTTGTGATAATTCTATAAGAATCCTTCGCATTTATCCTAAATTTATCAATTTAGACGCGTTTCGACGGGGGTTCGTCGTTACCTACTATTTGCATGGATAGGAAGTTGTCTCACAAAACTAAGAATGTAGGAGCCTGAATTGTACTCATTTCTACTCAGTTGTGATAATTCTATAAGAATCCTTCGCATTTATCCTAAATTTATCAATTTAGACGCGTTTCGACGGGGGTTCGTCGTTACCTACTATTTGCATGGATAGGAAGTTGTCTCACAAAACTAAGAATGTAGGAGCCTGAATTGTACTCATTCTACTCAGTTGTGATAATTCTATAAGAATCCTTCGCATTTATCCTAAATTTATCAATTTAGACGCGTTTCGACGGGGGTTCGTCGTTACCTACTATTTGCATGGATAGGAAGTTGTCTCACAAAACTAAGAATGTAGGAGCCTGAATTGTACTCATTTCTACTCAGTTGTGATAATTCTATAAGAATCCTTCGCATTTATCCTAAATTTATCAATTTAGACGCGTTTCGACGGGGGTTCGTCGTTACCTACTATTTGCATGGATAGGAAGTTGTCTCACAAAACTAAGAATGTAGGAGCCTGAATTGTACTCATTTCTACTCAGTGTTGATAATTCTATAAGAATCCTTCGCATTTATCCTAAATTTATCAATTTAGACGCGTTTCGACGGGGGTTCGTCGTTACCTACTATTTGCATGGATAGGAAGTTGTCTCACAAAACTAAGAATGTAGGAGCCTGAATTGTACTCATTTCTACTCAGTTGTGATAATTCTATAAGAATCCTTCGCATTTATCCTAAATTTATCAATTTAGACGCGTTTCGACGGGGGTTCGTCGTTACCTACTATTTGCATGGATAGGAAGTTGTCTCACAAAACTAAGAATGTAGGAGCCTGAATTGTACTCAATTCTACTCAGTTGTGATAATTCTATAAGAATCCTTCGCATTTATCCTAAATTTATCAATTTAGACGCGTTTCGACGGGGGTTCGTCGTTACCTACTATTTGCATGGATAGGAAGTTGTCTCACAAAACTAAGAATGTAGGAGCCTGAATTGTACTCAATTCTACTCAGTTGTGATAATTCTATAAGAATCCTTCGCATTTATCCTAAATTTATCAATTTAGACGCGTTTCGACGGGGGTTCGTCGTTACCTACTATTTGCATGGATAGGAAGTTGTCTCACAAAACTAAGAATGTAGGAGCCTGAATTGTACTCATTTCTACTCAGTTGTGATAATTCTATAAGAATCCTTCGCATTTATCCTAAATTTATCAATTTAGACGCGTTTCGACGGGGGTTCGTCGTTACCTACTATTTGCATGGATAGGAAGTTGTCTCACAAAACTAAGAATGTAGGAGCCTGAATTGTACTCAATTCTACTCAGTGTGATAATTCTATAAGAATCCTTCGCATTTATCCTAAATTTATCAATTTAGACGCGTTTCGACGGGGGTTCGTCGTTACCTACTATTTGCATGGATAGGAAGTTGTCTCACAAAACTAAGAATGTAGGAGCCTGAATTGTACTCATTTCTACTCAGTTGTGATAATTCTATAAGAATCCTTCGCATTTATCCTAAATTTATCAATTTAGACGCGTTTCGACGGGGGTTCGTCGTTACCTACTATTTGCATGGATAGGAAGTTGTCTCACAAAACTAAGAATGTAGGAGCCTGAATTGTACTCATTTCTACTCAGTTGTGATAATTCTATAAGAATCCTTCGCATTTATCCTAAATTTATCAATTTAGACGCGTTTCGACGGGGGTTCGTCGTTACCTACTATTTGCATGGATAGGAAGTTGTCTCACAAAACTAAGAATGTAGGAGCCTGAATTGTACTCATTTCTACTCAGTTGTGATAATTCTATAAGAATCCTTCGCATTTATCCTAAATTTATCAATTTAGACGCGTTTCGACGGGGGTTCGTCGTTACCTACTATTTGCATGGATAGGAAGTTGTCTCACAAAACTAAGAATGTAGGAGCCTGAATTGTACTCATTTCTACTCAGTTGTGATAATTCTATAAGAATCCTTCGCATTTATCCTAAATTTATCAATTTAGACGCGTTTCGACGGGGGTTCGTCGTTACCTACTATTTGCATGGATAGGAAGTTGTCTCACAAAACTAAGAATGTAGGAGCCTGAATTGTACTCATTTCTACTCAGTTGTGATAATTCTATAAGAATCCTTCGCATTTATCCTAAATTTATCAATTTAGACGCGTTTCGACGGGGGTTCGTCGTTACCTACTATTTGCATGGATAGGAAGTTGTCTCACAAAACTAAGAATGTAGGAGCCTGAATTGTACTCATTTCTACTCAGTTGTGATAATTCTATAAGAATCCTTCGCATTTATCCTAAATTTATCAATTTAGACGCGTTTCGACGGGGGTTCGTCGTTACCTACTATTTGCATGGATAGGAAGTTGTCTCACAAAACTAAGAATGTAGGAGCCTGAATTGTACTCATTTCTACTCAGTTGTGATAATTCTATAAGAATCCTTCGCATTTATCCTAAATTTATCAATTTAGACGCGTTTCGACGGGGGTTCGTCGTTACCTACTATTTGCATGGATAGGAAGTTGTCTCACAAAACTAAGAATGTAGGAGCCTGAATTGTACTCATTTCTACTCAGTTGTGATAATTCTATAAGAATCCTTCGCATTTATCCTAAATTTATCAATTTAGACGCGTTTCGACGGGGGTTCGTCGTTACCTACTATTTGCATGGATAGGAAGTTGTCTCACAAAACTAAGAATGTAGGAGCCTGAATTGTACTCATTTCTACTCAGTTGTGATAATTCTATAAGAATCCTTCGCATTTATCCTAAATTTATCAATTTAGACGCGTTTCGACGGGGGTTCGTCGTTACCTACTATTTGCATGGATAGGAAGTTGTCTCACAAAACTAAGAATGTAGGAGCCTGAATTGTACTCATTTCTACTCAGTTGTGATAATTCTATAAGAATCCTTCGCATTTATCCTAAATTTATCAATTTAGACGCGTTTCGACGGGGGTTCGTCGTTACCTACTATTTGCATGGATAGGAAGTTGTCTCACAAAACTAAGAATGTAGGAGCCTGAATTGTACTCATTTCTACTCAGTTGTGATAATTCTATAAGAATCCTTCGCATTTATCCTAAATTTATCAATTTAGACGCGTTTCGACGGGGGTTCGTCGTTACCTACTATTTGCATGGATAGGAAGTTGTCTCACAAAACTAAGAATGTAGGAGCCTGAATTGTACTCATTTCTACTCAGTTGTGATAATTCTATAAGAATCCTTCGCATTTATCCTAAATTTATCAATTTAGACGCGTTTCGACGGGGGTTCGTCGTTACCTACTATTTGCATGGATAGGAAGTTGTCTCACAAAACTAAGAATGTAGGAGCCTGAATTGTACTCATTTCTACTCAGTTGTGATAATTCTATAAGAATCCTTCGCATTTATCCTAAATTTATCAATTTAGACGCGTTTCGACGGGGGTTCGTCGTTACCTACTATTTGCATGGATAGGAAGTTGTCTCACAAAACTAAGAATGTAGGAGCCTGAATTGTACTCATTTCTACTCAGTTGTGATAATTCTATAAGAATCCTTCGCATTTATCCTAAATTTATCAATTTAGACGCGTTTCGACGGGGGTTCGTCGTTACCTACTATTTGCATGGATAGGAAGTTGTCTCACAAAACTAAGAATGTAGGAGCCTGAATTGTACTCATTTCTACTCAGTTGTGATAATTCTATAAGAATCCTTCGCATTTATCCTAAATTTATCAATTTAGACGCGTTTCGACGGGGGTTCGTCGTTACCTACTATTTGCATGGATAGGAAGTTGTCTCACAAAACTAAGAATGTAGGAGCCTGAATTGTACTCATTTCTACTCAGTTGTGATAATTCTATAAGAATCCTTCGCATTTATCCTAAATTTATCAATTTAGACGCGTTTCGACGGGGGTTCGTCGTTACCTACTATTTGCATGGATAGGAAGTTGTCTCACAAAACTAAGAATGTAGGAGCCTGAATTGTACTCATTTCTACTCAGTTGTGATAATTCTATAAGAATCCTTCGCATTTATCCTAAATTTATCAATTTAGACGCGTTTCGACGGGGGTTCGTCGTTACCTACTATTTGCATGGATAGGAAGTTGTCTCACAAAACTAAGAATGTAGGAGCCTGAATTGTACTCATTTCTACTCAGTTGTGATAATTCTATAAGAATCCTTCGCATTTATCCTAAATTTATCAATTTAGACGCGTTTCGACGGGGGTTCGTCGTTACCTACTATTTGCATGGATAGGAAGTTGTCTCACAAAACTAAGAATGTAGGAGCCTGAATTGTACTCATTTCTACTCAGTTGTGATAATTCTATAAGAATCCTTCGCATTTATCCTAAATTTATCAATTTAGACGCGTTTCGACGGGGGTTCGTCGTTACCTACTATTTGCATGGATAGGAAGTTGTCTCACAAAACTAAGAATGTAGGAGCCTGAATTGTACTCATTTCTACTCAGTTGTGATAATTCTATAAGAATCCTTCGCATTTATCCTAAATTTATCAATTTAGACGCGTTTCGACGGGGGTTCGTCGTTACCTACTATTTGCATGGATAGGAAGTTGTCTCACAAAACTAAGAATGTAGGAGCCTGAATTGTACTCATTTCTACTCAGTTGTGATAATTCTATAAGAATCCTTCGCATTTATCCTAAATTTATCAATTTAGACGCGTTTCGACGGGGGTTCGTCGTTACCTACTATTTGCATGGATAGGAAGTTGTCTCACAAAACTAAGAATGTAGGAGCCTGAATTGTACTCATTTCTACTCAGTTGTGATAATTCTATAAGAATCCTTCGCATTTATCCTAAATTTATCAATTTAGACGCGTTTCGACGGGGGTTCGTCGTTACCTACTATTTGCATGGATAGGAAGTTGTCTCACAAAACTAAGAATGTAGGAGCCTGAATTGTACTCATTTCTACTCAGTTGTGATAATTCTATAAGAATCCTTCGCATTTATCCTAAATTTATCAATTTAGACGCGTTTCGACGGGGGTTCGTCGTTACCTACTATTTGCATGGATAGGAAGTTGTCTCACAAAACTAAGAATGTAGGAGCCTGAATTGTACTCATTTCTACTCAGTTGTGATAATTCTATAAGAATCCTTCGCATTTATCCTAAATTTATCAATTTAGACGCGTTTCGACGGGGGTTCGTCGTTACCTACTATTTGCATGGATAGGAAGTTGTCTCACAAAACTAAGAATGTAGGAGCCTGAATTGTACTCATTTCTACTCAGTTGTGATAATTCTATAAGAATCCTTCGCATTTATCCTAAATTTATCAATTTAGACGCGTTTCGACGGGGGTTCGTCGTTACCTACTATTTGCATGGATAGGAAGTTGTCTCACAAAACTAAGAATGTAGGAGCCTGAATTGTACTCATTTCTACTCAGTTGTGATAATTCTATAAGAATCCTTCGCATTTATCCTAAATTTATCAATTTAGACGCGTTTCGACGGGGGTTCGTCGTTACCTACTATTTGCATGGATAGGAAGTTGTCTCACAAAACTAAGAATGTAGGAGCCTGAATTGTACTCATTTCTACTCAGTTGTGATAATTCTATAAGAATCCTTCGCATTTATCCTAAATTTATCAATTTAGACGCGTTTCGACGGGGGTTCGTCGTTACCTACTATTTGCATGGATAGGAAGTTGTCTCACAAAACTAAGAATGTAGGAGCCTGAATTGTACTCATTTCTACTCAGTTGTGATAATTCTATAAGAATCCTTCGCATTTATCCTAAATTTATCAATTTAGACGCGTTTCGACGGGGGTTCGTCGTTACCTACTATTTGCATGGATAGGAAGTTGTCTCACAAAACTAAGAATGTAGGAGCCTGAATTGTACTCATTTCTACTCAGTTGTGATAATTCTATAAGAATCCTTCGCATTTATCCTAAATTTATCAATTTAGACGCGTTTCGACGGGGGTTCGTCGTTACCTACTATTTGCATGGATAGGAAGTTGTCTCACAAAACTAAGAATGTAGGAGCCTGAATTGTACTCATTTCTACTCAGTTGTGATAATTCTATAAGAATCCTTCGCATTTATCCTAAATTTATCAATTTAGACGCGTTTCGACGGGGGTTCGTCGTTACCTACTATTTGCATGGATAGGAAGTTGTCTCACAAAACTAAGAATGTAGGAGCCTGAATTGTACTCATTTCTACTCAGTTGTGATAATTCTATAAGAATCCTTCGCATTTATCCTAAATTTATCAATTTAGACGCGTTTCGACGGGGGTTCGTCGTTACCTACTATTTGCATGGATAGGAAGTTGTCTCACAAAACTAAGAATGTAGGAGCCTGAATTGTACTCATTTCTACTCAGTTGTGATAATTCTATAAGAATCCTTCGCATTTATCCTAAATTTATCAATTTAGACGCGTTTCGACGGGGGTTCGTCGTTACCTACTATTTGCATGGATAGGAAGTTGTCTCACAAAACTAAGAATGTAGGAGCCTGAATTGTACTCATTTCTACTCAGTTGTGATAATTCTATAAGAATCCTTCGCATTTATCCTAAATTTATCAATTTAGACGCGTTTCGACGGGGGTTCGTCGTTACCTACTATTTGCATGGATAGGAAGTTGTCTCACAAAACTAAGAATGTAGGAGCCTGAATTGTACTCATTTCTACTCAGTTGTGATAATTCTATAAGAATCCTTCGCATTTATCCTAAATTTATCAATTTAGACGCGTTTCGACGGGGGTTCGTCGTTACCTACTATTTGCATGGATAGGAAGTTGTCTCACAAAACTAAGAATGTAGGAGCCTGAATTGTACTCATTTCTACTCAGTTGTGATAATTCTATAAGAATCCTTCGCATTTATCCTAAATTTATCAATTTAGACGCGTTTCGACGGGGGTTCGTCGTTACCTACTATTTGCATGGATAGGAAGTTGTCTCACAAAACTAAGAATGTAGGAGCCTGAATTGTACTCATTTCTACTCAGTTGTGATAATTCTATAAGAATCCTTCGCATTTATCCTAAATTTATCAATTTAGACGCGTTTCGACGGGGGTTCGTCGTTACCTACTATTTGCATGGATAGGAAGTTGTCTCACAAAACTAAGAATGTAGGAGCCTGAATTGTACTCATTTCTACTCAGTTGTGATAATTCTATAAGAATCCTTCGCATTTATCCTAAATTTATCAATTTAGACGCGTTTCGACGGGGGTTCGTCGTTACCTACTATTTGCATGGATAGGAAGTTGTCTCACAAAACTAAGAATGTAGGAGCCTGAATTGTACTCATTTCTACTCAGTTGTGATAATTCTATAAGAATCCTTCGCATTTATCCTAAATTTATCAATTTAGACGCGTTTCGACGGGGGTTCGTCGTTACCTACTATTTGCATGGATAGGAAGTTGTCTCACAAAACTAAGAATGTAGGAGCCTGAATTGTACTCATTTCTACTCAGTTGTGATAATTCTATAAGAATCCTTCGCATTTATCCTAAATTTATCAATTTAGACGCGTTTCGACGGGGGTTCGTCGTTACCTACTATTTGCATGGATAGGAAGTTGTCTCACAAAACTAAGAATGTAGGAGCCTGAATTGTACTCATTTCTACTCAGTTGTGATAATTCTATAAGAATCCTTCGCATTTATCCTAAATTTATCAATTTAGACGCGTTTCGACGGGGGTTCGTCGTTACCTACTATTTGCATGGATAGGAAGTTGTCTCACAAAACTAAGAATGTAGGAGCCTGAATTGTACTCATTTCTACTCAGTTGTGATAATTCTATAAGAATCCTTCGCATTTATCCTAAATTTATCAATTTAGACGCGTTTCGACGGGGGTTCGTCGTTACCTACTATTTGCATGGATAGGAAGTTGTCTCACAAAACTAAGAATGTAGGAGCCTGAATTGTACTCATTTCTACTCAGTTGTGATAATTCTATAAGAATCCTTCGCATTTATCCTAAATTTATCAATTTAGACGCGTTTCGACGGGGGTTCGTCGTTACCTACTATTTGCATGGATAGGAAGTTGTCTCACAAAACTAAGAATGTAGGAGCCTGAATTGTACTCATTTCTACTCAGTTGTGATAATTCTATAAGAATCCTTCGCATTTATCCTAAATTTATCAATTTAGACGCGTTTCGACGGGGGTTCGTCGTTACCTACTATTTGCATGGATAGGAAGTTGTCTCACAAAACTAAGAATGTAGGAGCCTGAATTGTACTCATTTCTACTCAGTTGTGATAATTCTATAAGAATCCTTCGCATTTATCCTAAATTTATCAATTTAGACGCGTTTCGACGGGGGTTCGTCGTTACCTACTATTTGCATGGATAGGAAGTTGTCTCACAAAACTAAGAATGTAGGAGCCTGAATTGTACTCATTTCTACTCAGTTGTGATAATTCTATAAGAATCCTTCGCATTTATCCTAAATTTATCAATTTAGACGCGTTTCGACGGGGGTTCGTCGTTACCTACTATTTGCATGGATAGGAAGTTGTCTCACAAAACTAAGAATGTAGGAGCCTGAATTGTACTCATTTCTACTCAGTTGTGATAATTCTATAAGAATCCTTCGCATTTATCCTAAATTTATCAATTTAGACGCGTTTCGACGGGGGTTCGTCGTTACCTACTATTTGCATGGATAGGAAGTTGTCTCACAAAACTAAGAATGTAGGAGCCTGAATTGTACTCATTTCTACTCAGTTGTGATAATTCTATAAGAATCCTTCGCATTTATCCTAAATTTATCAATTTAGACGCGTTTCGACGGGGGTTCGTCGTTACCTACTATTTGCATGGATAGGAAGTTGTCTCACAAAACTAAGAATGTAGGAGCCTGAATTGTACTCATTTCTACTCAGTTGTGATAATTCTATAAGAATCCTTCGCATTTATCCTAAATTTATCAATTTAGACGCGTTTCGACGGGGGTTCGTCGTTACCTACTATTTGCATGGATAGGAAGTTGTCTCACAAAACTAAGAATGTAGGAGCCTGAATTGTACTCATTTCTACTCAGTTGTGATAATTCTATAAGAATCCTTCGCATTTATCCTAAATTTATCAATTTAGACGCGTTTCGACGGGGGTTCGTCGTTACCTACTATTTGCATGGATAGGAAGTTGTCTCACAAAACTAAGAATGTAGGAGCCTGAATTGTACTCATTTCTACTCAGTTGTGATAATTCTATAAGAATCCTTCGCATTTATCCTAAATTTATCAATTTAGACGCGTTTCGACGGGGGTTCGTCGTTACCTACTATTTGCATGGATAGGAAGTTGTCTCACAAAACTAAGAATGTAGGAGCCTGAATTGTACTCATTTCTACTCAGTTGTGATAATTCTATAAGAATCCTTCGCATTTATCCTAAATTTATCAATTTAGACGCGTTTCGACGGGGGTTCGTCGTTACCTACTATTTGCATGGATAGGAAGTTGTCTCACAAAACTAAGAATGTAGGAGCCTGAATTGTACTCATTTCTACTCAGTTGTGATAATTCTATAAGAATCCTTCGCATTTATCCTAAATTTATCAATTTAGACGCGTTTCGACGGGGGTTCGTCGTTACCTACTATTTGCATGGATAGGAAGTTGTCTCACAAAACTAAGAATGTAGGAGCCTGAATTGTACTCATTTCTACTCAGTTGTGATAATTCTATAAGAATCCTTCGCATTTATCCTAAATTTATCAATTTAGACGCGTTTCGACGGGGGTTCGTCGTTACCTACTATTTGCATGGATAGGAAGTTGTCTCACAAAACTAAGAATGTAGGAGCCTGAATTGTACTCATTTCTACTCAGTTGTGATAATTCTATAAGAATCCTTCGCATTTATCCTAAATTTATCAATTTAGACGCGTTTCGACGGGGGTTCGTCGTTACCTACTATTTGCATGGATAGGAAGTTGTCTCACAAAACTAAGAATGTAGGAGCCTGAATTGTACTCATTTCTACTCAGTTGTGATAATTCTATAAGAATCCTTCGCATTTATCCTAAATTTATCAATTTAGACGCGTTTCGACGGGGGTTCGTCGTTACCTACTATTTGCATGGATAGGAAGTTGTCTCACAAAACTAAGAATGTAGGAGCCTGAATTGTACTCATTTCTACTCAGTTGTGATAATTCTATAAGAATCCTTCGCATTTATCCTAAATTTATCAATTTAGACGCGTTTCGACGGGGGTTCGTCGTTACCTACTATTTGCATGGATAGGAAGTTGTCTCACAAAACTAAGAATGTAGGAGCCTGAATTGTACTCATTTCTACTCAGTTGTGATAATTCTATAAGAATCCTTCGCATTTATCCTAAATTTATCAATTTAGACGCGTTTCGACGGGGGTTCGTCGTTACCTACTATTTGCATGGATAGGAAGTTGTCTCACAAAACTAAGAATGTAGGAGCCTGAATTGTACTCATTTCTACTCAGTTGTGATAATTCTATAAGAATCCTTCGCATTTATCCTAAATTTATCAATTTAGACGCGTTTCGACGGGGGTTCGTCGTTACCTACTATTTGCATGGATAGGAAGTTGTCTCACAAAACTAAGAATGTAGGAGCCTGAATTGTACTCATTTCTACTCAGTTGTGATAATTCTATAAGAATCCTTCGCATTTATCCTAAATTTATCAATTTAGACGCGTTTCGACGGGGGTTCGTCGTTACCTACTATTTGCATGGATAGGAAGTTGTCTCACAAAACTAAGAATGTAGGAGCCTGAATTGTACTCATTTCTACTCAGTTGTGATAATTCTATAAGAATCCTTCGCATTTATCCTAAATTTATCAATTTAGACGCGTTTCGACGGGGGTTCGTCGTTACCTACTATTTGCATGGATAGGAAGTTGTCTCACAAAACTAAGAATGTAGGAGCCTGAATTGTACTCATTTCTACTCAGTTGTGATAATTCTATAAGAATCCTTCGCATTTATCCTAAATTTATCAATTTAGACGCGTTTCGACGGGGGTTCGTCGTTACCTACTATTTGCATGGATAGGAAGTTGTCTCACAAAACTAAGAATGTAGGAGCCTGAATTGTACTCATTTCTACTCAGTTGTGATAATTCTATAAGAATCCTTCGCATTTATCCTAAATTTATCAATTTAGACGCGTTTCGACGGGGGTTCGTCGTTACCTACTATTTGCATGGATAGGAAGTTGTCTCACAAAACTAAGAATGTAGGAGCCTGAATTGTACTCATTTCTACTCAGTTGTGATAATTCTATAAGAATCCTTCGCATTTATCCTAAATTTATCAATTTAGACGCGTTTCGACGGGGGTTCGTCGTTACCTACTATTTGCATGGATAGGAAGTTGTCTCACAAAACTAAGAATGTAGGAGCCTGAATTGTACTCATTTCTACTCAGTTGTGATAATTCTATAAGAATCCTTCGCATTTATCCTAAATTTATCAATTTAGACGCGTTTCGACGGGGGTTCGTCGTTACCTACTATTTGCATGGATAGGAAGTTGTCTCACAAAACTAAGAATGTAGGAGCCTGAATTGTACTCATTTCTACTCAGTTGTGATAATTCTATAAGAATCCTTCGCATTTATCCTAAATTTATCAATTTAGACGCGTTTCGACGGGGGTTCGTCGTTACCTACTATTTGCATGGATAGGAAGTTGTCTCACAAAACTAAGAATGTAGGAGCCTGAATTGTACTCATTTCTACTCAGTTGTGATAATTCTATAAGAATCCTTCGCATTTATCCTAAATTTATCAATTTAGACGCGTTTCGACGGGGGTTCGTCGTTACCTACTATTTGCATGGATAGGAAGTTGTCTCACAAAACTAAGAATGTAGGAGCCTGAATTGTACTCATTTCTACTCAGTTGTGATAATTCTATAAGAATCCTTCGCATTTATCCTAAATTTATCAATTTAGACGCGTTTCGACGGGGGTTCGTCGTTACCTACTATTTGCATGGATAGGAAGTTGTCTCACAAAACTAAGAATGTAGGAGCCTGAATTGTACTCATTTCTACTCAGTTGTGATAATTCTATAAGAATCCTTCGCATTTATCCTAAATTTATCAATTTAGACGCGTTTCGACGGGGGTTCGTCGTTACCTACTATTTGCATGGATAGGAAGTTGTCTCACAAAACTAAGAATGTAGGAGCCTGAATTGTACTCATTTCTACTCAGTTGTGATAATTCTATAAGAATCCTTCGCATTTATCCTAAATTTATCAATTTAGACGCGTTTCGACGGGGGTTCGTCGTTACCTACTATTTGCATGGATAGGAAGTTGTCTCACAAAACTAAGAATGTAGGAGCCTGAATTGTACTCATTTCTACTCAGTTGTGATAATTCTATAAGAATCCTTCGCATTTATCCTAAATTTATCAATTTAGACGCGTTTCGACGGGGGTTCGTCGTTACCTACTATTTGCATGGATAGGAAGTTGTCTCACAAAACTAAGAATGTAGGAGCCTGAATTGTACTCATTTCTACTCAGTTGTGATAATTCTATAAGAATCCTTCGCATTTATCCTAAATTTATCAATTTAGACGCGTTTCGACGGGGGTTCGTCGTTACCTACTATTTGCATGGATAGGAAGTTGTCTCACAAAACTAAGAATGTAGGAGCCTGAATTGTACTCATTTCTACTCAGTTGTGATAATTCTATAAGAATCCTTCGCATTTATCCTAAATTTATCAATTTAGACGCGTTTCGACGGGGGTTCGTCGTTACCTACTATTTGCATGGATAGGAAGTTGTCTCACAAAACTAAGAATGTAGGAGCCTGAATTGTACTCATTTCTACTCAGTTGTGATAATTCTATAAGAATCCTTCGCATTTATCCTAAATTTATCAATTTAGACGCGTTTCGACGGGGGTTCGTCGTTACCTACTATTTGCATGGATAGGAAGTTGTCTCACAAAACTAAGAATGTAGGAGCCTGAATTGTACTCATTTCTACTCAGTTGTGATAATTCTATAAGAATCCTTCGCATTTATCCTAAATTTATCAATTTAGACGCGTTTCGACGGGGGTTCGTCGTTACCTACTATTTGCATGGATAGGAAGTTGTCTCACAAAACTAAGAATGTAGGAGCCTGAATTGTACTCATTTCTACTCAGTTGTGATAATTCTATAAGAATCCTTCGCATTTATCCTAAATTTATCAATTTAGACGCGTTTCGACGGGGGTTCGTCGTTACCTACTATTTGCATGGATAGGAAGTTGTCTCACAAAACTAAGAATGTAGGAGCCTGAATTGTACTCATTTCTACTCAGTTGTGATAATTCTATAAGAATCCTTCGCATTTATCCTAAATTTATCAATTTAGACGCGTTTCGACGGGGGTTCGTCGTTACCTACTATTTGCATGGATAGGAAGTTGTCTCACAAAACTAAGAATGTAGGAGCCTGAATTGTACTCATTTCTACTCAGTTGTGATAATTCTATAAGAATCCTTCGCATTTATCCTAAATTTATCAATTTAGACGCGTTTCGACGGGGGTTCGTCGTTACCTACTATTTGCATGGATAGGAAGTTGTCTCACAAAACTAAGAATGTAGGAGCCTGAATTGTACTCATTTCTACTCAGTTGTGATAATTCTATAAGAATCCTTCGCATTTATCCTAAATTTATCAATTTAGACGCGTTTCGACGGGGGTTCGTCGTTACCTACTATTTGCATGGATAGGAAGTTGTCTCACAAAACTAAGAATGTAGGAGCCTGAATTGTACTCATTTCTACTCAGTTGTGATAATTCTATAAGAATCCTTCGCATTTATCCTAAATTTATCAATTTAGACGCGTTTCGACGGGGGTTCGTCGTTACCTACTATTTGCATGGATAGGAAGTTGTCTCACAAAACTAAGAATGTAGGAGCCTGAATTGTACTCATTTCTACTCAGTTGTGATAATTCTATAAGAATCCTTCGCATTTATCCTAAATTTATCAATTTAGACGCGTTTCGACGGGGGTTCGTCGTTACCTACTATTTGCATGGATAGGAAGTTGTCTCACAAAACTAAGAATGTAGGAGCCTGAATTGTACTCATTTCTACTCAGTTGTGATAATTCTATAAGAATCCTTCGCATTTATCCTAAATTTATCAATTTAGACGCGTTTCGACGGGGGTTCGTCGTTACCTACTATTTGCATGGATAGGAAGTTGTCTCACAAAACTAAGAATGTAGGAGCCTGAATTGTACTCATTTCTACTCAGTTGTGATAATTCTATAAGAATCCTTCGCATTTATCCTAAATTTATCAATTTAGACGCGTTTCGACGGGGGTTCGTCGTTACCTACTATTTGCATGGATAGGAAGTTGTCTCACAAAACTAAGAATGTAGGAGCCTGAATTGTACTCATTTCTACTCAGTTGTGATAATTCTATAAGAATCCTTCGCATTTATCCTAAATTTATCAATTTAGACGCGTTTCGACGGGGGTTCGTCGTTACCTACTATTTGCATGGATAGGAAGTTGTCTCACAAAACTAAGAATGTAGGAGCCTGAATTGTACTCATTTCTACTCAGTTGTGATAATTCTATAAGAATCCTTCGCATTTATCCTAAATTTATCAATTTAGACGCGTTTCGACGGGGGTTCGTCGTTACCTACTATTTGCATGGATAGGAAGTTGTCTCACAAAACTAAGAATGTAGGAGCCTGAATTGTACTCATTTCTACTCAGTTGTGATAATTCTATAAGAATCCTTCGCATTTATCCTAAATTTATCAATTTAGACGCGTTTCGACGGGGGTTCGTCGTTACCTACTATTTGCATGGATAGGAAGTTGTCTCACAAAACTAAGAATGTAGGAGCCTGAATTGTACTCATTTCTACTCAGTTGTGATAATTCTATAAGAATCCTTCGCATTTATCCTAAATTTATCAATTTAGACGCGTTTCGACGGGGGTTCGTCGTTACCTACTATTTGCATGGATAGGAAGTTGTCTCACAAAACTAAGAATGTAGGAGCCTGAATTGTACTCATTTCTACTCAGTTGTGATAATTCTATAAGAATCCTTCGCATTTATCCTAAATTTATCAATTTAGACGCGTTTCGACGGGGGTTCGTCGTTACCTACTATTTGCATGGATAGGAAGTTGTCTCACAAAACTAAGAATGTAGGAGCCTGAATTGTACTCATTTCTACTCAGTTGTGATAATTCTATAAGAATCCTTCGCATTTATCCTAAATTTATCAATTTAGACGCGTTTCGACGGGGGTTCGTCGTTACCTACTATTTGCATGGATAGGAAGTTGTCTCACAAAACTAAGAATGTAGGAGCCTGAATTGTACTCATTTCTACTCAGTTGTGATAATTCTATAAGAATCCTTCGCATTTATCCTAAATTTATCAATTTAGACGCGTTTCGACGGGGGTTCGTCGTTACCTACTATTTGCATGGATAGGAAGTTGTCTCACAAAACTAAGAATGTAGGAGCCTGAATTGTACTCATTTCTACTCAGTTGTGATAATTCTATAAGAATCCTTCGCATTTATCCTAAATTTATCAATTTAGACGCGTTTCGACGGGGGTTCGTCGTTACCTACTATTTGCATGGATAGGAAGTTGTCTCACAAAACTAAGAATGTAGGAGCCTGAATTGTACTCATTTCTACTCAGTTGTGATAATTCTATAAGAATCCTTCGCATTTATCCTAAATTTATCAATTTAGACGCGTTTCGACGGGGGTTCGTCGTTACCTACTATTTGCATGGATAGGAAGTTGTCTCACAAAACTAAGAATGTAGGAGCCTGAATTGTACTCATTTCTACTCAGTTGTGATAATTCTATAAGAATCCTTCGCATTTATCCTAAATTTATCAATTTAGACGCGTTTCGACGGGGGTTCGTCGTTACCTACTATTTGCATGGATAGGAAGTTGTCTCACAAAACTAAGAATGTAGGAGCCTGAATTGTACTCATTTCTACTCAGTTGTGATAATTCTATAAGAATCCTTCGCATTTATCCTAAATTTATCAATTTAGACGCGTTTCGACGGGGGTTCGTCGTTACCTACTATTTGCATGGATAGGAAGTTGTCTCACAAAACTAAGAATGTAGGAGCCTGAATTGTACTCATTTCTACTCAGTTGTGATAATTCTATAAGAATCCTTCGCATTTATCCTAAATTTATCAATTTAGACGCGTTTCGACGGGGGTTCGTCGTTACCTACTATTTGCATGGATAGGAAGTTGTCTCACAAAACTAAGAATGTAGGAGCCTGAATTGTACTCATTTCTACTCAGTTGTGATAATTCTATAAGAATCCTTCGCATTTATCCTAAATTTATCAATTTAGACGCGTTTCGACGGGGGTTCGTCGTTACCTACTATTTGCATGGATAGGAAGTTGTCTCACAAAACTAAGAATGTAGGAGCCTGAATTGTACTCATTTCTACTCAGTTGTGATAATTCTATAAGAATCCTTCGCATTTATCCTAAATTTATCAATTTAGACGCGTTTCGACGGGGGTTCGTCGTTACCTACTATTTGCATGGATAGGAAGTTGTCTCACAAAACTAAGAATGTAGGAGCCTGAATTGTACTCATTTCTACTCAGTTGTGATAATTCTATAAGAATCCTTCGCATTTATCCTAAATTTATCAATTTAGACGCGTTTCGACGGGGGTTCGTCGTTACCTACTATTTGCATGGATAGGAAGTTGTCTCACAAAACTAAGAATGTAGGAGCCTGAATTGTACTCATTTCTACTCAGTTGTGATAATTCTATAAGAATCCTTCGCATTTATCCTAAATTTATCAATTTAGACGCGTTTCGACGGGGGTTCGTCGTTACCTACTATTTGCATGGATAGGAAGTTGTCTCACAAAACTAAGAATGTAGGAGCCTGAATTGTACTCATTTCTACTCAGTTGTGATAATTCTATAAGAATCCTTCGCATTTATCCTAAATTTATCAATTTAGACGCGTTTCGACGGGGGTTCGTCGTTACCTACTATTTGCATGGATAGGAAGTTGTCTCACAAAACTAAGAATGTAGGAGCCTGAATTGTACTCATTTCTACTCAGTTGTGATAATTCTATAAGAATCCTTCGCATTTATCCTAAATTTATCAATTTAGACGCGTTTCGACGGGGGTTCGTCGTTACCTACTATTTGCATGGATAGGAAGTTGTCTCACAAAACTAAGAATGTAGGAGCCTGAATTGTACTCATTTCTACTCAGTTGTGATAATTCTATAAGAATCCTTCGCATTTATCCTAAATTTATCAATTTAGACGCGTTTCGACGGGGGTTCGTCGTTACCTACTATTTGCATGGATAGGAAGTTGTCTCACAAAACTAAGAATGTAGGAGCCTGAATTGTACTCATTTCTACTCAGTTGTGATAATTCTATAAGAATCCTTCGCATTTATCCTAAATTTATCAATTTAGACGCGTTTCGACGGGGGTTCGTCGTTACCTACTATTTGCATGGATAGGAAGTTGTCTCACAAAACTAAGAATGTAGGAGCCTGAATTGTACTCATTTCTACTCAGTTGTGATAATTCTATAAGAATCCTTCGCATTTATCCTAAATTTATCAATTTAGACGCGTTTCGACGGGGGTTCGTCGTTACCTACTATTTGCATGGATAGGAAGTTGTCTCACAAAACTAAGAATGTAGGAGCCTGAATTGTACTCATTTCTACTCAGTTGTGATAATTCTATAAGAATCCTTCGCATTTATCCTAAATTTATCAATTTAGACGCGTTTCGACGGGGGTTCGTCGTTACCTACTATTTGCATGGATAGGAAGTTGTCTCACAAAACTAAGAATGTAGGAGCCTGAATTGTACTCATTTCTACTCAGTTGTGATAATTCTATAAGAATCCTTCGCATTTATCCTAAATTTATCAATTTAGACGCGTTTCGACGGGGGTTCGTCGTTACCTACTATTTGCATGGATAGGAAGTTGTCTCACAAAACTAAGAATGTAGGAGCCTGAATTGTACTCATTTCTACTCAGTTGTGATAATTCTATAAGAATCCTTCGCATTTATCCTAAATTTATCAATTTAGACGCGTTTCGACGGGGGTTCGTCGTTACCTACTATTTGCATGGATAGGAAGTTGTCTCACAAAACTAAGAATGTAGGAGCCTGAATTGTACTCATTTCTACTCAGTTGTGATAATTCTATAAGAATCCTTCGCATTTATCCTAAATTTATCAATTTAGACGCGTTTCGACGGGGGTTCGTCGTTACCTACTATTTGCATGGATAGGAAGTTGTCTCACAAAACTAAGAATGTAGGAGCCTGAATTGTACTCATTTCTACTCAGTTGTGATAATTCTATAAGAATCCTTCGCATTTATCCTAAATTTATCAATTTAGACGCGTTTCGACGGGGGTTCGTCGTTACCTACTATTTGCATGGATAGGAAGTTGTCTCACAAAACTAAGAATGTAGGAGCCTGAATTGTACTCATTTCTACTCAGTTGTGATAATTCTATAAGAATCCTTCGCATTTATCCTAAATTTATCAATTTAGACGCGTTTCGACGGGGGTTCGTCGTTACCTACTATTTGCATGGATAGGAAGTTGTCTCACAAAACTAAGAATGTAGGAGCCTGAATTGTACTCATTTCTACTCAGTTGTGATAATTCTATAAGAATCCTTCGCATTTATCCTAAATTTATCAATTTAGACGCGTTTCGACGGGGGTTCGTCGTTACCTACTATTTGCATGGATAGGAAGTTGTCTCACAAAACTAAGAATGTAGGAGCCTGAATTGTACTCATTTCTACTCAGTTGTGATAATTCTATAAGAATCCTTCGCATTTATCCTAAATTTATCAATTTAGACGCGTTTCGACGGGGGTTCGTCGTTACCTACTATTTGCATGGATAGGAAGTTGTCTCACAAAACTAAGAATGTAGGAGCCTGAATTGTACTCATTTCTACTCAGTTGTGATAATTCTATAAGAATCCTTCGCATTTATCCTAAATTTATCAATTTAGACGCGTTTCGACGGGGGTTCGTCGTTACCTACTATTTGCATGGATAGGAAGTTGTCTCACAAAACTAAGAATGTAGGAGCCTGAATTGTACTCATTTCTACTCAGTTGTGATAATTCTATAAGAATCCTTCGCATTTATCCTAAATTTATCAATTTAGACGCGTTTCGACGGGGGTTCGTCGTTACCTACTATTTGCATGGATAGGAAGTTGTCTCACAAAACTAAGAATGTAGGAGCCTGAATTGTACTCATTTCTACTCAGTTGTGATAATTCTATAAGAATCCTTCGCATTTATCCTAAATTTATCAATTTAGACGCGTTTCGACGGGGGTTCGTCGTTACCTACTATTTGCATGGATAGGAAGTTGTCTCACAAAACTAAGAATGTAGGAGCCTGAATTGTACTCATTTCTACTCAGTTGTGATAATTCTATAAGAATCCTTCGCATTTATCCTAAATTTATCAATTTAGACGCGTTTCGACGGGGGTTCGTCGTTACCTACTATTTGCATGGATAGGAAGTTGTCTCACAAAACTAAGAATGTAGGAGCCTGAATTGTACTCATTTCTACTCAGTTGTGATAATTCTATAAGAATCCTTCGCATTTATCCTAAATTTATCAATTTAGACGCGTTTCGACGGGGGTTCGTCGTTACCTACTATTTGCATGGATAGGAAGTTGTCTCACAAAACTAAGAATGTAGGAGCCTGAATTGTACTCATTTCTACTCAGTTGTGATAATTCTATAAGAATCCTTCGCATTTATCCTAAATTTATCAATTTAGACGCGTTTCGACGGGGGTTCGTCGTTACCTACTATTTGCATGGATAGGAAGTTGTCTCACAAAACTAAGAATGTAGGAGCCTGAATTGTACTCATTTCTACTCAGTTGTGATAATTCTATAAGAATCCTTCGCATTTATCCTAAATTTATCAATTTAGACGCGTTTCGACGGGGGTTCGTCGTTACCTACTATTTGCATGGATAGGAAGTTGTCTCACAAAACTAAGAATGTAGGAGCCTGAATTGTACTCATTTCTACTCAGTTGTGATAATTCTATAAGAATCCTTCGCATTTATCCTAAATTTATCAATTTAGACGCGTTTCGACGGGGGTTCGTCGTTACCTACTATTTGCATGGATAGGAAGTTGTCTCACAAAACTAAGAATGTAGGAGCCTGAATTGTACTCATTTCTACTCAGTTGTGATAATTCTATAAGAATCCTTCGCATTTATCCTAAATTTATCAATTTAGACGCGTTTCGACGGGGGTTCGTCGTTACCTACTATTTGCATGGATAGGAAGTTGTCTCACAAAACTAAGAATGTAGGAGCCTGAATTGTACTCATTTCTACTCAGTTGTGATAATTCTATAAGAATCCTTCGCATTTATCCTAAATTTATCAATTTAGACGCGTTTCGACGGGGGTTCGTCGTTACCTACTATTTGCATGGATAGGAAGTTGTCTCACAAAACTAAGAATGTAGGAGCCTGAATTGTACTCATTTCTACTCAGTTGTGATAATTCTATAAGAATCCTTCGCATTTATCCTAAATTTATCAATTTAGACGCGTTTCGACGGGGGTTCGTCGTTACCTACTATTTGCATGGATAGGAAGTTGTCTCACAAAACTAAGAATGTAGGAGCCTGAATTGTACTCATTTCTACTCAGTTGTGATAATTCTATAAGAATCCTTCGCATTTATCCTAAATTTATCAATTTAGACGCGTTTCGACGGGGGTTCGTCGTTACCTACTATTTGCATGGATAGGAAGTTGTCTCACAAAACTAAGAATGTAGGAGCCTGAATTGTACTCATTTCTACTCAGTTGTGATAATTCTATAAGAATCCTTCGCATTTATCCTAAATTTATCAATTTAGACGCGTTTCGACGGGGGTTCGTCGTTACCTACTATTTGCATGGATAGGAAGTTGTCTCACAAAACTAAGAATGTAGGAGCCTGAATTGTACTCATTTCTACTCAGTTGTGATAATTCTATAAGAATCCTTCGCATTTATCCTAAATTTATCAATTTAGACGCGTTTCGACGGGGGTTCGTCGTTACCTACTATTTGCATGGATAGGAAGTTGTCTCACAAAACTAAGAATGTAGGAGCCTGAATTGTACTCATTTCTACTCAGTTGTGATAATTCTATAAGAATCCTTCGCATTTATCCTAAATTTATCAATTTAGACGCGTTTCGACGGGGGTTCGTCGTTACCTACTATTTGCATGGATAGGAAGTTGTCTCACAAAACTAAGAATGTAGGAGCCTGAATTGTACTCATTTCTACTCAGTTGTGATAATTCTATAAGAATCCTTCGCATTTATCCTAAATTTATCAATTTAGACGCGTTTCGACGGGGGTTCGTCGTTACCTACTATTTGCATGGATAGGAAGTTGTCTCACAAAACTAAGAATGTAGGAGCCTGAATTGTACTCATTTCTACTCAGTTGTGATAATTCTATAAGAATCCTTCGCATTTATCCTAAATTTATCAATTTAGACGCGTTTCGACGGGGGTTCGTCGTTACCTACTATTTGCATGGATAGGAAGTTGTCTCACAAAACTAAGAATGTAGGAGCCTGAATTGTACTCATTTCTACTCAGTTGTGATAATTCTATAAGAATCCTTCGCATTTATCCTAAATTTATCAATTTAGACGCGTTTCGACGGGGGTTCGTCGTTACCTACTATTTGCATGGATAGGAAGTTGTCTCACAAAACTAAGAATGTAGGAGCCTGAATTGTACTCATTTCTACTCAGTTGTGATAATTCTATAAGAATCCTTCGCATTTATCCTAAATTTATCAATTTAGACGCGTTTCGACGGGGGTTCGTCGTTACCTACTATTTGCATGGATAGGAAGTTGTCTCACAAAACTAAGAATGTAGGAGCCTGAATTGTACTCATTTCTACTCAGTTGTGATAATTCTATAAGAATCCTTCGCATTTATCCTAAATTTATCAATTTAGACGCGTTTCGACGGGGGTTCGTCGTTACCTACTATTTGCATGGATAGGAAGTTGTCTCACAAAACTAAGAATGTAGGAGCCTGAATTGTACTCATTTCTACTCAGTTGTGATAATTCTATAAGAATCCTTCGCATTTATCCTAAATTTATCAATTTAGACGCGTTTCGACGGGGGTTCGTCGTTACCTACTATTTGCATGGATAGGAAGTTGTCTCACAAAACTAAGAATGTAGGAGCCTGAATTGTACTCATTTCTACTCAGTTGTGATAATTCTATAAGAATCCTTCGCATTTATCCTAAATTTATCAATTTAGACGCGTTTCGACGGGGGTTCGTCGTTACCTACTATTTGCATGGATAGGAAGTTGTCTCACAAAACTAAGAATGTAGGAGCCTGAATTGTACTCATTTCTACTCAGTTGTGATAATTCTATAAGAATCCTTCGCATTTATCCTAAATTTATCAATTTAGACGCGTTTCGACGGGGGTTCGTCGTTACCTACTATTTGCATGGATAGGAAGTTGTCTCACAAAACTAAGAATGTAGGAGCCTGAATTGTACTCATTTCTACTCAGTTGTGATAATTCTATAAGAATCCTTCGCATTTATCCTAAATTTATCAATTTAGACGCGTTTCGACGGGGGTTCGTCGTTACCTACTATTTGCATGGATAGGAAGTTGTCTCACAAAACTAAGAATGTAGGAGCCTGAATTGTACTCATTTCTACTCAGTTGTGATAATTCTATAAGAATCCTTCGCATTTATCCTAAATTTATCAATTTAGACGCGTTTCGACGGGGGTTCGTCGTTACCTACTATTTGCATGGATAGGAAGTTGTCTCACAAAACTAAGAATGTAGGAGCCTGAATTGTACTCATTTCTACTCAGTTGTGATAATTCTATAAGAATCCTTCGCATTTATCCTAAATTTATCAATTTAGACGCGTTTCGACGGGGGTTCGTCGTTACCTACTATTTGCATGGATAGGAAGTTGTCTCACAAAACTAAGAATGTAGGAGCCTGAATTGTACTCATTTCTACTCAGTTGTGATAATTCTATAAGAATCCTTCGCATTTATCCTAAATTTATCAATTTAGACGCGTTTCGACGGGGGTTCGTCGTTACCTACTATTTGCATGGATAGGAAGTTGTCTCACAAAACTAAGAATGTAGGAGCCTGAATTGTACTCATTTCTACTCAGTTGTGATAATTCTATAAGAATCCTTCGCATTTATCCTAAATTTATCAATTTAGACGCGTTTCGACGGGGGTTCGTCGTTACCTACTATTTGCATGGATAGGAAGTTGTCTCACAAAACTAAGAATGTAGGAGCCTGAATTGTACTCATTTCTACTCAGTTGTGATAATTCTATAAGAATCCTTCGCATTTATCCTAAATTTATCAATTTAGACGCGTTTCGACGGGGGTTCGTCGTTACCTACTATTTGCATGGATAGGAAGTTGTCTCACAAAACTAAGAATGTAGGAGCCTGAATTGTACTCATTTCTACTCAGTTGTGATAATTCTATAAGAATCCTTCGCATTTATCCTAAATTTATCAATTTAGACGCGTTTCGACGGGGGTTCGTCGTTACCTACTATTTGCATGGATAGGAAGTTGTCTCACAAAACTAAGAATGTAGGAGCCTGAATTGTACTCATTTCTACTCAGTTGTGATAATTCTATAAGAATCCTTCGCATTTATCCTAAATTTATCAATTTAGACGCGTTTCGACGGGGGTTCGTCGTTACCTACTATTTGCATGGATAGGAAGTTGTCTCACAAAACTAAGAATGTAGGAGCCTGAATTGTACTCATTTCTACTCAGTTGTGATAATTCTATAAGAATCCTTCGCATTTATCCTAAATTTATCAATTTAGACGCGTTTCGACGGGGGTTCGTCGTTACCTACTATTTGCATGGATAGGAAGTTGTCTCACAAAACTAAGAATGTAGGAGCCTGAATTGTACTCATTTCTACTCAGTTGTGATAATTCTATAAGAATCCTTCGCATTTATCCTAAATTTATCAATTTAGACGCGTTTCGACGGGGGTTCGTCGTTACCTACTATTTGCATGGATAGGAAGTTGTCTCACAAAACTAAGAATGTAGGAGCCTGAATTGTACTCATTTCTACTCAGTTGTGATAATTCTATAAGAATCCTTCGCATTTATCCTAAATTTATCAATTTAGACGCGTTTCGACGGGGGTTCGTCGTTACCTACTATTTGCATGGATAGGAAGTTGTCTCACAAAACTAAGAATGTAGGAGCCTGAATTGTACTCATTTCTACTCAGTTGTGATAATTCTATAAGAATCCTTCGCATTTATCCTAAATTTATCAATTTAGACGCGTTTCGACGGGGGTTCGTCGTTACCTACTATTTGCATGGATAGGAAGTTGTCTCACAAAACTAAGAATGTAGGAGCCTGAATTGTACTCATTTCTACTCAGTTGTGATAATTCTATAAGAATCCTTCGCATTTATCCTAAATTTATCAATTTAGACGCGTTTCGACGGGGGTTCGTCGTTACCTACTATTTGCATGGATAGGAAGTTGTCTCACAAAACTAAGAATGTAGGAGCCTGAATTGTACTCATTTCTACTCAGTTGTGATAATTCTATAAGAATCCTTCGCATTTATCCTAAATTTATCAATTTAGACGCGTTTCGACGGGGGTTCGTCGTTACCTACTATTTGCATGGATAGGAAGTTGTCTCACAAAACTAAGAATGTAGGAGCCTGAATTGTACTCATTTCTACTCAGTTGTGATAATTCTATAAGAATCCTTCGCATTTATCCTAAATTTATCAATTTAGACGCGTTTCGACGGGGGTTCGTCGTTACCTACTATTTGCATGGATAGGAAGTTGTCTCACAAAACTAAGAATGTAGGAGCCTGAATTGTACTCATTTCTACTCAGTTGTGATAATTCTATAAGAATCCTTCGCATTTATCCTAAATTTATCAATTTAGACGCGTTTCGACGGGGGTTCGTCGTTACCTACTATTTGCATGGATAGGAAGTTGTCTCACAAAACTAAGAATGTAGGAGCCTGAATTGTACTCATTTCTACTCAGTTGTGATAATTCTATAAGAATCCTTCGCATTTATCCTAAATTTATCAATTTAGACGCGTTTCGACGGGGGTTCGTCGTTACCTACTATTTGCATGGATAGGAAGTTGTCTCACAAAACTAAGAATGTAGGAGCCTGAATTGTACTCATTTCTACTCAGTTGTGATAATTCTATAAGAATCCTTCGCATTTATCCTAAATTTATCAATTTAGACGCGTTTCGACGGGGGTTCGTCGTTACCTACTATTTGCATGGATAGGAAGTTGTCTCACAAAACTAAGAATGTAGGAGCCTGAATTGTACTCATTTCTACTCAGTTGTGATAATTCTATAAGAATCCTTCGCATTTATCCTAAATTTATCAATTTAGACGCGTTTCGACGGGGGTTCGTCGTTACCTACTATTTGCATGGATAGGAAGTTGTCTCACAAAACTAAGAATGTAGGAGCCTGAATTGTACTCATTTCTACTCAGTTGTGATAATTCTATAAGAATCCTTCGCATTTATCCTAAATTTATCAATTTAGACGCGTTTCGACGGGGGTTCGTCGTTACCTACTATTTGCATGGATAGGAAGTTGTCTCACAAAACTAAGAATGTAGGAGCCTGAATTGTACTCATTTCTACTCAGTTGTGATAATTCTATAAGAATCCTTCGCATTTATCCTAAATTTATCAATTTAGACGCGTTTCGACGGGGGTTCGTCGTTACCTACTATTTGCATGGATAGGAAGTTGTCTCACAAAACTAAGAATGTAGGAGCCTGAATTGTACTCATTTCTACTCAGTTGTGATAATTCTATAAGAATCCTTCGCATTTATCCTAAATTTATCAATTTAGACGCGTTTCGACGGGGGTTCGTCGTTACCTACTATTTGCATGGATAGGAAGTTGTCTCACAAAACTAAGAATGTAGGAGCCTGAATTGTACTCATTTCTACTCAGTTGTGATAATTCTATAAGAATCCTTCGCATTTATCCTAAATTTATCAATTTAGACGCGTTTCGACGGGGGTTCGTCGTTACCTACTATTTGCATGGATAGGAAGTTGTCTCACAAAACTAAGAATGTAGGAGCCTGAATTGTACTCATTTCTACTCAGTTGTGATAATTCTATAAGAATCCTTCGCATTTATCCTAAATTTATCAATTTAGACGCGTTTCGACGGGGGTTCGTCGTTACCTACTATTTGCATGGATAGGAAGTTGTCTCACAAAACTAAGAATGTAGGAGCCTGAATTGTACTCATTTCTACTCAGTTGTGATAATTCTATAAGAATCCTTCGCATTTATCCTAAATTTATCAATTTAGACGCGTTTCGACGGGGGTTCGTCGTTACCTACTATTTGCATGGATAGGAAGTTGTCTCACAAAACTAAGAATGTAGGAGCCTGAATTGTACTCATTTCTACTCAGTTGTGATAATTCTATAAGAATCCTTCGCATTTATCCTAAATTTATCAATTTAGACGCGTTTCGACGGGGGTTCGTCGTTACCTACTATTTGCATGGATAGGAAGTTGTCTCACAAAACTAAGAATGTAGGAGCCTGAATTGTACTCATTTCTACTCAGTTGTGATAATTCTATAAGAATCCTTCGCATTTATCCTAAATTTATCAATTTAGACGCGTTTCGACGGGGGTTCGTCGTTACCTACTATTTGCATGGATAGGAAGTTGTCTCACAAAACTAAGAATGTAGGAGCCTGAATTGTACTCATTTCTACTCAGTTGTGATAATTCTATAAGAATCCTTCGCATTTATCCTAAATTTATCAATTTAGACGCGTTTCGACGGGGGTTCGTCGTTACCTACTATTTGCATGGATAGGAAGTTGTCTCACAAAACTAAGAATGTAGGAGCCTGAATTGTACTCATTTCTACTCAGTTGTGATAATTCTATAAGAATCCTTCGCATTTATCCTAAATTTATCAATTTAGACGCGTTTCGACGGGGGTTCGTCGTTACCTACTATTTGCATGGATAGGAAGTTGTCTCACAAAACTAAGAATGTAGGAGCCTGAATTGTACTCATTTCTACTCAGTTGTGATAATTCTATAAGAATCCTTCGCATTTATCCTAAATTTATCAATTTAGACGCGTTTCGACGGGGGTTCGTCGTTACCTACTATTTGCATGGATAGGAAGTTGTCTCACAAAACTAAGAATGTAGGAGCCTGAATTGTACTCATTTCTACTCAGTTGTGATAATTCTATAAGAATCCTTCGCATTTATCCTAAATTTATCAATTTAGACGCGTTTCGACGGGGGTTCGTCGTTACCTACTATTTGCATGGATAGGAAGTTGTCTCACAAAACTAAGAATGTAGGAGCCTGAATTGTACTCATTTCTACTCAGTTGTGATAATTCTATAAGAATCCTTCGCATTTATCCTAAATTTATCAATTTAGACGCGTTTCGACGGGGGTTCGTCGTTACCTACTATTTGCATGGATAGGAAGTTGTCTCACAAAACTAAGAATGTAGGAGCCTGAATTGTACTCATTTCTACTCAGTTGTGATAATTCTATAAGAATCCTTCGCATTTATCCTAAATTTATCAATTTAGACGCGTTTCGACGGGGGTTCGTCGTTACCTACTATTTGCATGGATAGGAAGTTGTCTCACAAAACTAAGAATGTAGGAGCCTGAATTGTACTCATTTCTACTCAGTTGTGATAATTCTATAAGAATCCTTCGCATTTATCCTAAATTTATCAATTTAGACGCGTTTCGACGGGGGTTCGTCGTTACCTACTATTTGCATGGATAGGAAGTTGTCTCACAAAACTAAGAATGTAGGAGCCTGAATTGTACTCATTTCTACTCAGTTGTGATAATTCTATAAGAATCCTTCGCATTTATCCTAAATTTATCAATTTAGACGCGTTTCGACGGGGGTTCGTCGTTACCTACTATTTGCATGGATAGGAAGTTGTCTCACAAAACTAAGAATGTAGGAGCCTGAATTGTACTCATTTCTACTCAGTTGTGATAATTCTATAAGAATCCTTCGCATTTATCCTAAATTTATCAATTTAGACGCGTTTCGACGGGGGTTCGTCGTTACCTACTATTTGCATGGATAGGAAGTTGTCTCACAAAACTAAGAATGTAGGAGCCTGAATTGTACTCATTTCTACTCAGTTGTGATAATTCTATAAGAATCCTTCGCATTTATCCTAAATTTATCAATTTAGACGCGTTTCGACGGGGGTTCGTCGTTACCTACTATTTGCATGGATAGGAAGTTGTCTCACAAAACTAAGAATGTAGGAGCCTGAATTGTACTCATTTCTACTCAGTTGTGATAATTCTATAAGAATCCTTCGCATTTATCCTAAATTTATCAATTTAGACGCGTTTCGACGGGGGTTCGTCGTTACCTACTATTTGCATGGATAGGAAGTTGTCTCACAAAACTAAGAATGTAGGAGCCTGAATTGTACTCATTTCTACTCAGTTGTGATAATTCTATAAGAATCCTTCGCATTTATCCTAAATTTATCAATTTAGACGCGTTTCGACGGGGGTTCGTCGTTACCTACTATTTGCATGGATAGGAAGTTGTCTCACAAAACTAAGAATGTAGGAGCCTGAATTGTACTCATTTCTACTCAGTTGTGATAATTCTATAAGAATCCTTCGCATTTATCCTAAATTTATCAATTTAGACGCGTTTCGACGGGGGTTCGTCGTTACCTACTATTTGCATGGATAGGAAGTTGTCTCACAAAACTAAGAATGTAGGAGCCTGAATTGTACTCATTTCTACTCAGTTGTGATAATTCTATAAGAATCCTTCGCATTTATCCTAAATTTATCAATTTAGACGCGTTTCGACGGGGGTTCGTCGTTACCTACTATTTGCATGGATAGGAAGTTGTCTCACAAAACTAAGAATGTAGGAGCCTGAATTGTACTCATTTCTACTCAGTTGTGATAATTCTATAAGAATCCTTCGCATTTATCCTAAATTTATCAATTTAGACGCGTTTCGACGGGGGTTCGTCGTTACCTACTATTTGCATGGATAGGAAGTTGTCTCACAAAACTAAGAATGTAGGAGCCTGAATTGTACTCATTTCTACTCAGTTGTGATAATTCTATAAGAATCCTTCGCATTTATCCTAAATTTATCAATTTAGACGCGTTTCGACGGGGGTTCGTCGTTACCTACTATTTGCATGGATAGGAAGTTGTCTCACAAAACTAAGAATGTAGGAGCCTGAATTGTACTCATTTCTACTCAGTTGTGATAATTCTATAAGAATCCTTCGCATTTATCCTAAATTTATCAATTTAGACGCGTTTCGACGGGGGTTCGTCGTTACCTACTATTTGCATGGATAGGAAGTTGTCTCACAAAACTAAGAATGTAGGAGCCTGAATTGTACTCATTTCTACTCAGTTGTGATAATTCTATAAGAATCCTTCGCATTTATCCTAAATTTATCAATTTAGACGCGTTTCGACGGGGGTTCGTCGTTACCTACTATTTGCATGGATAGGAAGTTGTCTCACAAAACTAAGAATGTAGGAGCCTGAATTGTACTCATTTCTACTCAGTTGTGATAATTCTATAAGAATCCTTCGCATTTATCCTAAATTTATCAATTTAGACGCGTTTCGACGGGGGTTCGTCGTTACCTACTATTTGCATGGATAGGAAGTTGTCTCACAAAACTAAGAATGTAGGAGCCTGAATTGTACTCATTTCTACTCAGTTGTGATAATTCTATAAGAATCCTTCGCATTTATCCTAAATTTATCAATTTAGACGCGTTTCGACGGGGGTTCGTCGTTACCTACTATTTGCATGGATAGGAAGTTGTCTCACAAAACTAAGAATGTAGGAGCCTGAATTGTACTCATTTCTACTCAGTTGTGATAATTCTATAAGAATCCTTCGCATTTATCCTAAATTTATCAATTTAGACGCGTTTCGACGGGGGTTCGTCGTTACCTACTATTTGCATGGATAGGAAGTTGTCTCACAAAACTAAGAATGTAGGAGCCTGAATTGTACTCATTTCTACTCAGTTGTGATAATTCTATAAGAATCCTTCGCATTTATCCTAAATTTATCAATTTAGACGCGTTTCGACGGGGGTTCGTCGTTACCTACTATTTGCATGGATAGGAAGTTGTCTCACAAAACTAAGAATGTAGGAGCCTGAATTGTACTCATTTCTACTCAGTTGTGATAATTCTATAAGAATCCTTCGCATTTATCCTAAATTTATCAATTTAGACGCGTTTCGACGGGGGTTCGTCGTTACCTACTATTTGCATGGATAGGAAGTTGTCTCACAAAACTAAGAATGTAGGAGCCTGAATTGTACTCATTTCTACTCAGTTGTGATAATTCTATAAGAATCCTTCGCATTTATCCTAAATTTATCAATTTAGACGCGTTTCGACGGGGGTTCGTCGTTACCTACTATTTGCATGGATAGGAAGTTGTCTCACAAAACTAAGAATGTAGGAGCCTGAATTGTACTCATTTCTACTCAGTTGTGATAATTCTATAAGAATCCTTCGCATTTATCCTAAATTTATCAATTTAGACGCGTTTCGACGGGGGTTCGTCGTTACCTACTATTTGCATGGATAGGAAGTTGTCTCACAAAACTAAGAATGTAGGAGCCTGAATTGTACTCATTTCTACTCAGTTGTGATAATTCTATAAGAATCCTTCGCATTTATCCTAAATTTATCAATTTAGACGCGTTTCGACGGGGGTTCGTCGTTACCTACTATTTGCATGGATAGGAAGTTGTCTCACAAAACTAAGAATGTAGGAGCCTGAATTGTACTCATTTCTACTCAGTTGTGATAATTCTATAAGAATCCTTCGCATTTATCCTAAATTTATCAATTTAGACGCGTTTCGACGGGGGTTCGTCGTTACCTACTATTTGCATGGATAGGAAGTTGTCTCACAAAACTAAGAATGTAGGAGCCTGAATTGTACTCATTTCTACTCAGTTGTGATAATTCTATAAGAATCCTTCGCATTTATCCTAAATTTATCAATTTAGACGCGTTTCGACGGGGGTTCGTCGTTACCTACTATTTGCATGGATAGGAAGTTGTCTCACAAAACTAAGAATGTAGGAGCCTGAATTGTACTCATTTCTACTCAGTTGTGATAATTCTATAAGAATCCTTCGCATTTATCCTAAATTTATCAATTTAGACGCGTTTCGACGGGGGTTCGTCGTTACCTACTATTTGCATGGATAGGAAGTTGTCTCACAAAACTAAGAATGTAGGAGCCTGAATTGTACTCATTTCTACTCAGTTGTGATAATTCTATAAGAATCCTTCGCATTTATCCTAAATTTATCAATTTAGACGCGTTTCGACGGGGGTTCGTCGTTACCTACTATTTGCATGGATAGGAAGTTGTCTCACAAAACTAAGAATGTAGGAGCCTGAATTGTACTCATTTCTACTCAGTTGTGATAATTCTATAAGAATCCTTCGCATTTATCCTAAATTTATCAATTTAGACGCGTTTCGACGGGGGTTCGTCGTTACCTACTATTTGCATGGATAGGAAGTTGTCTCACAAAACTAAGAATGTAGGAGCCTGAATTGTACTCATTTCTACTCAGTTGTGATAATTCTATAAGAATCCTTCGCATTTATCCTAAATTTATCAATTTAGACGCGTTTCGACGGGGGTTCGTCGTTACCTACTATTTGCATGGATAGGAAGTTGTCTCACAAAACTAAGAATGTAGGAGCCTGAATTGTACTCATTTCTACTCAGTTGTGATAATTCTATAAGAATCCTTCGCATTTATCCTAAATTTATCAATTTAGACGCGTTTCGACGGGGGTTCGTCGTTACCTACTATTTGCATGGATAGGAAGTTGTCTCACAAAACTAAGAATGTAGGAGCCTGAATTGTACTCATTTCTACTCAGTTGTGATAATTCTATAAGAATCCTTCGCATTTATCCTAAATTTATCAATTTAGACGCGTTTCGACGGGGGTTCGTCGTTACCTACTATTTGCATGGATAGGAAGTTGTCTCACAAAACTAAGAATGTAGGAGCCTGAATTGTACTCATTTCTACTCAGTTGTGATAATTCTATAAGAATCCTTCGCATTTATCCTAAATTTATCAATTTAGACGCGTTTCGACGGGGGTTCGTCGTTACCTACTATTTGCATGGATAGGAAGTTGTCTCACAAAACTAAGAATGTAGGAGCCTGAATTGTACTCATTTCTACTCAGTTGTGATAATTCTATAAGAATCCTTCGCATTTATCCTAAATTTATCAATTTAGACGCGTTTCGACGGGGGTTCGTCGTTACCTACTATTTGCATGGATAGGAAGTTGTCTCACAAAACTAAGAATGTAGGAGCCTGAATTGTACTCATTTCTACTCAGTTGTGATAATTCTATAAGAATCCTTCGCATTTATCCTAAATTTATCAATTTAGACGCGTTTCGACGGGGGTTCGTCGTTACCTACTATTTGCATGGATAGGAAGTTGTCTCACAAAACTAAGAATGTAGGAGCCTGAATTGTACTCATTTCTACTCAGTTGTGATAATTCTATAAGAATCCTTCGCATTTATCCTAAATTTATCAATTTAGACGCGTTTCGACGGGGGTTCGTCGTTACCTACTATTTGCATGGATAGGAAGTTGTCTCACAAAACTAAGAATGTAGGAGCCTGAATTGTACTCATTTCTACTCAGTTGTGATAATTCTATAAGAATCCTTCGCATTTATCCTAAATTTATCAATTTAGACGCGTTTCGACGGGGGTTCGTCGTTACCTACTATTTGCATGGATAGGAAGTTGTCTCACAAAACTAAGAATGTAGGAGCCTGAATTGTACTCATTTCTACTCAGTTGTGATAATTCTATAAGAATCCTTCGCATTTATCCTAAATTTATCAATTTAGACGCGTTTCGACGGGGGTTCGTCGTTACCTACTATTTGCATGGATAGGAAGTTGTCTCACAAAACTAAGAATGTAGGAGCCTGAATTGTACTCATTTCTACTCAGTTGTGATAATTCTATAAGAATCCTTCGCATTTATCCTAAATTTATCAATTTAGACGCGTTTCGACGGGGGTTCGTCGTTACCTACTATTTGCATGGATAGGAAGTTGTCTCACAAAACTAAGAATGTAGGAGCCTGAATTGTACTCATTTCTACTCAGTTGTGATAATTCTATAAGAATCCTTCGCATTTATCCTAAATTTATCAATTTAGACGCGTTTCGACGGGGGTTCGTCGTTACCTACTATTTGCATGGATAGGAAGTTGTCTCACAAAACTAAGAATGTAGGAGCCTGAATTGTACTCATTTCTACTCAGTTGTGATAATTCTATAAGAATCCTTCGCATTTATCCTAAATTTATCAATTTAGACGCGTTTCGACGGGGGTTCGTCGTTACCTACTATTTGCATGGATAGGAAGTTGTCTCACAAAACTAAGAATGTAGGAGCCTGAATTGTACTCATTTCTACTCAGTTGTGATAATTCTATAAGAATCCTTCGCATTTATCCTAAATTTATCAATTTAGACGCGTTTCGACGGGGGTTCGTCGTTACCTACTATTTGCATGGATAGGAAGTTGTCTCACAAAACTAAGAATGTAGGAGCCTGAATTGTACTCATTTCTACTCAGTTGTGATAATTCTATAAGAATCCTTCGCATTTATCCTAAATTTATCAATTTAGACGCGTTTCGACGGGGGTTCGTCGTTACCTACTATTTGCATGGATAGGAAGTTGTCTCACAAAACTAAGAATGTAGGAGCCTGAATTGTACTCATTTCTACTCAGTTGTGATAATTCTATAAGAATCCTTCGCATTTATCCTAAATTTATCAATTTAGACGCGTTTCGACGGGGGTTCGTCGTTACCTACTATTTGCATGGATAGGAAGTTGTCTCACAAAACTAAGAATGTAGGAGCCTGAATTGTACTCATTTCTACTCAGTTGTGATAATTCTATAAGAATCCTTCGCATTTATCCTATTTATCAATTTAGACGCGTTTCGACGGGGGTTCGTCATTACCTACTATTTGCATGGATAGGAAGTTGTCTCACAAACTAAGAATGTAGAAGCCTGAATTGTACTCAATTCTACTCAGTGTTGATAATTCTATAAGAATCCTTCGCATTTATCCTAAATTTATCAATTTAGACGCGTTTCGACGGGGGTTCGTCGTTACCTACTATTTGCATGGATAGGAAGTTGTCTCACAAAAACTAAGAATGTAGGAGCCTGAATTGTACTCATTTCTAATCAGTGTGATAATTCTATAAGAATCCTTCGCATTTATCCTAATTTTATCAATTTAGACGCGTTTCGACGGGGGTTCGTCATTACCTACTATTTGCATGGATAGGAAGTTGTCTCACAAAACTAAGAATGTAGAAGCCTGAATTGTACTCAATTCTACTCAGTGTTGATAATTCTATAAGAATCCTTCGCATTTATCCTAAATTTATCAATTTAGACGCGTTTCAACGGGGGTTCGTCGTTACCTACTATTTGCATGGATAGGAAGTTGTCTCACAAAACTAAGAATGTAGGAGCCTGAATGTACTCATTTCTACTCAGTTGTGATAATTCTATAAGAATCCTTCGCATTTTCCTAAATTTATCAATTTAGACGCGTTTCGACGGGGGTTCGTCATACCTACTATTTGCGTGGATAGGAAGTTGTCTCACAAAACTAAGAATGTAGGAGCCTGAATTGTAACTTCAATTCTACTCAGTGTTGATAATTCTATAAGAATCCTTCGCATTTATCCTAAATTTATCAATTTAGACGCGATTCGACGGGGTTCGTCGTTACTTACTATTTGCATGGATAGGAAGTTGTCTCACAAAACTAAGAATGTAGGAGCCTGAATTGTACTCATTTCTACTCAGTTGTGAGAATTCTATAAGAATCCTTCGCATTATCCTAAATTTATCCATTTAGATGCGTTTCGACGGGGGTTCGTCATTACCTACTATTTGCATGGATAGGAAGTTGTCTCAAAAAAATAAGAATGTAGGAGCCTGAATTGTACTCAATTCTACTCAGTGTTGATAATTCTATAAGATCCTTCGCATTTATCCTAAATTATCAATTTAGACGCGTTTCGACGGGGGTTCGTCATTACCTACTATTGCATGGATAGGAAGTTGTCTCACAAAAACTAAGAATGTAGGAGCCTGAATTGTACTCAATTTCTACTCAGTGTTGATAATTCTATAAGAATCCTTCGCATTTATCCTAAATTTATCAATTTAGACGCGTTTCGACGGGGGTTCGTCATTACCTACTATTTGCATGGATAGGAAGTTGTCTCACAAAACTGAGAATGTAGGAGCCTGAATTGTACTCATTTCTACTCAGTTGTGATAATTCTATAAGAATCCTTCGCATTTATCCTAATTCATCAATTTAGACGCGTTTCGACGGGGGTTCGTCATTACCTACTATTTGCATGGATAGGAAGTTGTCTCACAAAACTGAGAATGTAGGAGCCTGAATTGTACTCATTTCTACTCAGTTGTGATAATTCTATAAGAATCCTTCGCATTTATCCTAAATTATCAATTTAGACGCGTTTCGACGGGGGTTTCGTCATTACCTACTATTTGCATGGATAGGAAGTTGTCTCACAAAACCGAGAATGTAGGAGCCTGAATTGTACTCATTTCTACTCAGTTGTGATAATTCTATAAGAATCCTTCGCATTTATCCTAATTTTATCAATTTAGACGCGTTTCGACGGGGGTTCGTCATTACCTACTATTTGCATGGATAGGAAGTTGTCTCACAAAACTAAGAATGTAGGAGCCTGAATTGTACTCAATTCTACTCAGTGTTGATAATTCTATAAGAATCCTTCGCATTTATCCTAAATTTATCAATTTAGACGCGTCTCGACGGGGGTTCGTCATTACCTACTATTTGCGTGGATAGGAAGTTGTCTCACAAAACTAAGAATGTAGGAGCCTGAATTGTACTCAATTCTACTCAGTGTTGATAATTCTATAAGAATCCTTCGCATTTATCCTAAATTTATCAATTTAGACGCGTTTCGACGGGGGTTCGTCGTTACCTACTATTTGCATGGATAGGAAGTTGTCTCACAAAAACTAAGAATGTAGGAGCCTGAATTGTACTCATTTCTACTCAGTTGTGATAATTCTATAAGAATCCTTCGCATTTTCCTAAATTTATCAATTTAGACGCGTTTCGACGGGGGTTCGTCATTACCTACTATTTGCGTGGATAGGAAGTTGTCTCACAAAACTAAGAATGTAGGAGCCTGAATTGTACTCAATTCTACTCAGTTGTGATAATTCTATAAGAATCCTTCGCATTTATCCTAAATTTATCAATTTAGACGCGTTTCGACGGGGGTTCGTCGTTACTTACTATTTGCATGGATAGGAAGTTGTCTCACAAAACTAAGAATGTAGGAGCCTGAATTGTACTCATTTCTACTCAGTTGTGATAATTCTATAAGAATCCTTCGCATTTTCCTAAATTTATCAATTTAGACGCGTTTCGACGGGGGTTCGTCATTACCTACTATTTGCATGGATAGGAAGTTGTCTCACAAAACTAAGAATGTAGGAGCCTGAATTGTACTCATTTCTACTCAGTTGTGATTAATTCTATAAGAATCCTTCGCATTTTCCTAAATTTATCAATTTAGACGCGTTTCGACGGGGGTTCGTCATCACTTACTATTTGCATGGATAGGAAGTTGTCTCACAAAACTAAGAATGTAGGAGCCTGAATGGTACTCATTTCTACTCAGTGTTGATAATTCTTTAAGAATCCTTCGCATTTTCCTGAATTTATCAATTTAGACGCGTTTCGACGGGGGTTCGTCGTTACTTACTATTTGCATGGATAGGAAGTTGTCTCACAAAACTAAGAATGTAGGAGCCTGAATTGTACTCATTTCTACTCAGTGTTGATAATTCTATAAGAATCCTTCGCATTTTCCTAAATTTATCAATTTAGACGCGTTTCGACGGGGGTTAGTCATACCTACTATCTGCATGGATAGGAAGTTGTCTCACAAAACTAAGAATGTAGGAGCCTGAATTGTACTCATTTCTACTCAGTTGTGATAATTCTATAAGAATCCTTCGCATTTTTCGTAAATTTATCAATTTGGACGCATTTCGACGGGGGTTCGTCGTTACCTACTATTTGCATGGATGAAAGTTGTCTCACAAAACTAAGAATGTAGGAGCCTGAATTGTACTCATTTCTACTCAGTTGTGATAATTCTATAAGAATCCTTCGCATTTATCCTAAATTTATCAATTTAGACGCGTTTCGACGGGGGTTCGTCATTACCTACTATTTGCATGGATAGGAAGTTGTCTCACAAAACTAAGAATGTAGGAGCCTGAATTGTACTCATTTCTACTCAGTTGTGATAATTCTATAAGAATCCTTCGCATTTTTCGTAAATTTATCAATTTGGACGCATTTCGACGGGGGTTCGTCGTTACCTACTATCTGCATGGATAGGAAGTTGTCTCAAAAAAATAAGAATGTAGGAGCCTGAATTGTACTCATTTCTACTCAGTTGTGATAATTCTATAAGAATCCTTCGCATTTTTCGTAAATTATCAATTTAGACGCGTTTCGACGGGGGTTCGTCATTACCTACTATTTGCATGGATAGGAAGTTGTCTCACAAAACTAAGAATGTAGGAGCCTGAATTGTACTCAATTCTACTCAGTGTTGATAATTCTATAAGAATCCTTCGCATTTATCCTAAATTTATCAATTTAGACGCGTTTCGACGGGGGTTCGTCATTACCTACTATTTGCATGGATAGGAAGTTGTCTCACAAAACTGAGAATGTAGGAGCCTGAATTGTACTCATTTCTACTCAGTTGTGATAATTCTATAAGAATCCTTCGCATTTATCCTAAATTCATCAATTTAGACGCGTTTCGACGGGGGTTCGTCATTACCTACTATTTGCATGTGTGATGGATTGATGAAAACGAAGACTGAAACCCTGATTGAACCAGATTGAACGTTTTCCATTTCACTTGCATTATCATCAGATTTACTGACATTGTTATTTAAACAATTTTTATTATTTGAAACTCGAAAACACAGTAGTGTCGCCACAAGCTGCTCGTAAATCCCCTCGTGACAGGTTTTGAAACTATTGAGAGAAGAGAGGGGGCACCTGTTAAGCCCTCCTTCAGTTCTGCCCGAACAGTTATCCATGGAAGAATACTTCTTCCATGAGTTATTGTTGTAGCTCGCTTGAGTGTGAACCTTTGAGGTGTCATGTGATCATTTTGATATCAAATTTGTAGTAAATACTGTCCGAGGGGGAGTATCGCTAACTCGAGTTCCGTTTCTGAAATAGTACAGTCTCTTCAGGTAATAAAATTAGTTTACAATTCGGAAGTGTTGTTCCTTTGCAAATACCGTGTCTTCCGACAAAGAGGAAGGTCAGCTTCGGGAGGAGGAGCCCACCATAACATCAGAAGTGGGATAAACAACTTACGTGCCGGATTTAGTGAAAATTGTGAATTCAATAGTGGCTCTGTGAACAATTATTTCGTGAAAACGTCGGAAACGCTCGGGATGTTTGTGAAAACGTTGGTCATTCAAGTCTACGTCCGCCATTTTCAGGACGAGTCGAAAATACCTCGAGGGGGAAAACCCTCCACCGGACCAGAGAGGATGGACGAGGCGAGGGGGTACACCCTTCCAAGATCACGCACTTCCGAACGCGATGTTGCCGAATTTTTACGAGTGCTGACGAGACACGAGTGGACATCGTCGGAGACCTCCTGTTCCTCCACCCCCCTCACCATACGCTCATGACAAGTATTATTTTAGGAATGAATTACACAATTTATTATTTGAACAAGCGAGAGTTATGAAAGAAATGGCTGACAAAATCCCTTTGAATCAAGAATTACCTCTTCAAAACGCTGCCCAAATGATTAAACCTCTTTTTTCTCATCTCCTCAAAACTTCAATCTTCGCTGTGGGCATTGTCAACGAACTGAACACAAAGTTTTTGAGCGTCACACATCAGTGTTTGAGACTACCTCAGCAAGTCACCTATCAAAGCAACCCATCACCAATGCAATTATTACTTGCTTTGCCTGCAACCAAGGAGGATACATCGCACGAACTGTCCCAAGAAGAAGCAGTTATCAAGACCAGGCCCGGGAGAATACAGAAGTCTGATGCCCAAACCAGCAGAGAAGCACGTTGGCCTATGCGTTGCTAATCCAGAAGGCACTTTTACTTACCGAGGTGATGTATTCCACTATTTTTGGTTTATAATTTTCAATAATGAACCTCTGGAATCGACCAAGATTAAAACAATTTCTAACCCCCTCCTCAAAATTTGTTGGTTTACATAGAATCCAAAATTGAATAAAAATTTGGCCGTCCGCGGCATTTTTTTTTAGTTTCCATTGACTGATTTTTATGAAATTTAGTATATGGACTCAATTTGGGGTCTAGTTGTGCCCCTAAGATTTTGGTTGATGTCGGTCACTTCTAAGGGTTAAAATTTTGAAAACGCCCTAGCTCAAAAAAAAAAAAAAAAAAAAAAAAAAAAAATTGGTATAAAGGTATTGTTTTTCCTTCAATTTAAGACCAGTATCGAATTTTTGAGACCACACGGAGCTCTGTAGGACAAACCGTTCATTCCCTATGAGAACTAAGGGTTGGACTTAAGATGAATCAGAAACACGAGTGATCTATGTAAAAAATTTATAACCTTTATGTAATCATATTCAGCGTTTTTGTCTCAGGATCAGAATGCTCTCTCCTTCGTATGTCCATTAGTTCTAAATTACAAAGGCACTTCCTTTAACAATATAGTTCATTTGCATGGAATAGGATCTGCAGTAACCATTTCTAAATGCCAAAAACGAGTTTTAATTACCACCAATGGTCGTGATACCATGTTTTGTTTCACATAGTGGCAGATAGAGCTGTCTTCCAGTGCCCATAATTTTGGGGCGAGAAATTCTTGTGACAGATTATTATATGGTGATTATCCCAAATACGTGCAAATTGAGGAAGGACATCCTCCTATCATGTCTTCTACTACTGAGAATATTTACTGGACACTACTGGACTTTTATGAATGAAATTGTTGTTAAATCGCGGACACAATTCTTGGAATGAGTCAAAAGTTTTATTGGATATGATATTAAGAGAGATAAGCATTCTGGAACTGATAACACTTGCAAATCTAATTATGAATTTTCTGATTTTTGATAGATCGATGTTCTCTGGATCGGTTTACAAAGGATGTGGTTGTGTTGTTCAGTGAGATCCCAGGCTGTCACACCATAACCGTTCCATTCTTTGATTTACCCACACATACAGACTCATTATCAGAAAATCGTCAAGTTTCACCAGTAAATGATGTGAATTTCAACGAATTACACACAGATATTCCTATTAGTCAAAAATCAAAACTCGTTAATATTTTACAAAATATTCAAAATTCTTCATCACAGGAGTTCTAACCACACGCATTACCACTGGAACATTTAAAATTCTTCTCATTGATTCAACTAAAACAGTACAACAACGTCCTTATAGACTCAGTCCTGTTCCTGTACAATGTGAATTAGTTCGAGAGCACATAAAAGAACTTGAAGATGCAAAAGTAATTTGTCCTAGCTCATCCCTTTTTAGTCCAATAGGTACTTCTGTTCAGAAAAGACTGGAGGTTTTCGGATGACTGTTGATTTTCGTTCCTTGGATTTGAACACAGTCCCAGAACATTTTCCTTTGCCGTTGATTACTGATCAAATTGCTCGATTTAGTGGAGCTAAGTATTTCACCATCTGGATGCTGCCTGTGGATTTTATTAAATTCCTGTTCAGGAAGACTCCATTGAAAAACTGTCTTTTGTAACACCAGATGGACAGTGGGAATTTTTGGTTTTACCTTTTGGGGTAACGGACCAAGTGTCTATCAACGAGCTATCATGAAAGCTTTAGGAGACTTAGCACATGATTATGTCACATGCTACATGTACGATAATTATGTTGATTTCTGCTAGCACTCCGAGTGAGGCATTAGAACGCTTAGATTATGCTCTGGGAATATTAACAGCTGCTGGTTTCTCATCCAATTTCTCTAAATGCTCATTGTTGTAACTAAAATAAAATATGTAGGTTATGAGATAGAGAACGGAGAGTTGCGGACCCAATAAAACTAAGTTGAAGCTCTCACAAATTGCGACCTCCCACAACTCTTTGTACACTTCGCCAATTTCTTGGTCTAGCTTCAAATTTTAGACAATTTGTGCATAATTTTGCACAGTTAGCAACCCCTTTGTTCCAATTGATGACAACAAAGGATGGAAGATCATGAAAAGGTTAGACAACATTTTATTGGCTCCTAATTGCAGAGCCAATGTTAACCATTTTCAACCCTTCTTATCCAATTGAATTGCATATTGATGAAAGTTTCTTTAGGTTTTGGATCAATACTGATAACATCATTGATGAAAAGCCAAGACCTGTTGCATACTACAGCTGTTAGTGTCGTCTCCTCCGCTGATTCAGTGGTTAGTGTCCAGGACTCGGTAGGTAGAATTCGGTAGGTATGAAGGTAGGTAGGATTCGGTAGAAGATAAGAAGCGAAGTGGACCCTTAATCCCTCAACACAATCGGTAGGCAGTGAGTGCGTGTGAGTGCGCGTATGTGAAAACCCGCGCAGATAATTGGACGTTTCTATCAGGTCCTTCAGTGACCAAGCCAATCCAGGAAGCCGATTCTTCCCCACCAGACATCTCGCTCAGGACTTTTCTGGGTTGATTCTCCAGTACCTCAACAGCGTGCGACGTGCACCACTAGTAATCATTGGAGCTCCAAAATAATTATAATCGCGGATAGTGAGTCGACCACGAGGAGTATCGTTCCCGATTTAAACGATTTACACCTACACGGAAATAGGTCGCTCTACTCACCTATTCTGTATGCGATCCCGCGATTACGATCGACCGGGATTTCACCGATAATTTCGGATCAATTTTTGTGCCGTCCCATTGTCGCAGCCACATTGGGAAATCCACTGCCGCCTCCGACTCTCCGCCGCCTTCACCACTCTGCCGTCGCCTCGTCGTCTGTCCTGCCGCCTCCACTTGTTACGGAACATTTCGCCAGGGTATCAAACCTCAAAGAAGGTCAGATCTGTACCATTTTTATATTCATAACATCTTACTACCTAAAAGTTGTACCCTCACGCATACCAAAGGAGCTCCTCATAGGTAGGCAACTTAAAGCTTGTGCCATCGTCATCCAATCCAATCGCATTCTTGAATAAAACTATTAGTTCAATAACATGCTTGTTTTCTCGTTTTTAATTCTTTTCACCCAAAATCCTGCCAGTTAGGGAATTGTGTTGCGTTTCCTAACCATTTTTGGTAGCAGAGCGCTGGTTTTTCGAGATAGCAGGATTTTAGGGTGACTCAATATCATTCATAATATACTTACCAATTGGAAACACATCATACTAAGTTGAGGTACTCAATATAGTGCGAGCTACAATTTGAAATTTGCTGCCTACATCGTTGAACTCAACATTTGTATTTTTCGATTGAACATTCATATATTATTTATTAACCCTTGTTAATGTGCATGTTTTATTATTCATAATTATATTATATATTGTTCATGATAGGTTTTGGATCTAATATGGTTTTCTAATTTTCGCATTTCATCGCACGTTATAAAATTATCATATTGTTTACATCGTATCTATTTGTTTGTTCGTGCTACATTTTGAAATTAATTTGGTATTTAAAATATCAAGTTGTCTCCGTGTTATAAAATTTTGATAAATTTATTCAGTCCTGGTTTACCGTAGGTAGTTGCCCACGCGTTGTTGGAATATTATAGTAGGTAGTTAGAACAACGTTTCTCCAGCCGTCCATCTCTCACATTTCAATTTCCCATCCCAAATATTGTAAATTTTGAATTAAAATGGAACAGCTCACTGCAACCTCCGACCTTGCAATGAAGATCAACGCTATGAAACGCAAAATTAATGCTGCTGCAAAGGAAATAGGATCGATTTCTGATGAGGGAAAATTGGCGCTATCGGATCCAACACGTGTCAATTTATTTTTTGGGATGTATCGAGCTCTCGATAAATATTTTTCGAAATTTGAGGAGTTGTGGGAGCAAACGGTAGATGAATATGCTGCCGCCGGTAAAGAACAAGATTTTCCATCTTTGGGAGAGTTTTCCTTTTGGTCTACAGTCAAACAAACGTATTACGATACCAATGCTACATATATCACTCTGAAAAAGGCTGAAGATCTTCAACGCTCACATATTGATTTAAATAACTCAGGTAATACAACGGCTGTCAGCAATTCAGCTGGATCATCACGAACCTTACCTAAAATTCCAATTCCACGTTTCGACGGAACTATTTTGTTGTTCCCAAAATTCCGCGACACATTCAACTCTCTCGTCAACAAAAACGATTCACTGTCGCCTGTTGATAAATTTCATTATTTGATTTCGGCGCTAGAAGGTAATGCTGCATCTGTGATTGCTGGTTACGCGATCAATGAAACAAATTACGATTTGGCTTGGAGGTCGGTCTTGACTGCATATGATAATAAGCGTATGCTGGCTTCATCCTATTTGAACCAAATTTTGGCGTTCAAACCTATTGTAGGTAAACCAACTGCACAAGCATTGAGGGACTTTTTGTCGCAGATTTCAGATACCGTCTCAGCTTTGAAATTATTGCCTATACCAAATCTAGGCGACTTCATATTATTTCATCTCACGATAAAAAATTTGGATCCTGGAACTCGTGAACAATTTGAAATTATTTACAAGGATACGTCTTTTCCAACGATTCAACATCTCACTCAATTTGTCCGTGAAAGGAGTTTAGCCCTCGAGTTGACTGATGGAGTAAAACCGTTGTCTTCAGATACGTCTAGGCCAACGGTAACTACCCATAAATTTCCATCAAAATCTAAAACTGCCTTGTTGACAAACATCTCAAATAATAGGCCAAAACATCGGACCGCACGACCCACGAGTACTGCGGGTCAGTATCCTCCGTGCCCTGTGTGCAAAACTGTTTCGCATCACTTATTAGGTTGCGAAAATTACGAAAGAGCTTCCGTTGACGAACGACAACAATTTCTCAAACAATGGAAGGGGTGTCGGAACTGCCTGTCGTCTTCTCATTCATACCCATGCCCTTCCAAGAGACATTGTCGATTTTGTAAATTGAAGCACCATTCAACTCTACATAAATTTTCATCTGCTGATCACGATAGATCGACTCATCAAATGGGTTCAAATTTTCCGAATCAAGCTTCCGGTTCTTCAGGTACTAGTTGCAGTGCTACTTCGGTGGAAGGTGATCAGGTCATTTTGGGCACAATACTCGCTGAAGTTTTGGATGCCAGAGACCAATATCAGCAAATACGAATGGTACTCGATAGCGGAAGTCAGTTTTCGTTCGTTACGACGAAATGTGTGCAGCGTCTTGGTATTAAAATGACTAATTGTCCAAAGAAAATTTCAGGTATTGGTGAAACCCTTTTCGAAGGTACCAAGGGCAGTGCATCATGTGTGATTCGTCCGAAAAATTGCACTGCACCCAATTTCCATGTGAATGCCATGGTTGTCGCAAACATTACCTCGTTTTTGCCCAATGTTACTATTAAATCGGATGTTCGCCTGAAATACGCCAACTACCAACTAGCTGATCCGTCTTTCTGGAAACCTGGTCCCATTGATTTTTTACTTGGTGCCGATTATTTTGCTGAAATTTTCACAGGTTCTACCATAACATTTGATGAAAATCTTCCGAGATTGTTGGGTACAGTTTTTGGCCATGTAGTAATGGGGAAATTGGGTGCTGCTTCAAACGACTATACATCATTACTCTCGGTCGTTTCACTTTTTGCTGCACAGGAACCTGAAGAATGTTTAAATGATTTGTTAACCAAATTTTGGGAGTTAGAAGAGCCCAAACCTTCACCTCATAGAGCTAATCCCGATGACGTCAAATGCGAAGAGCATTTCTTATCAACCCATTCACGCCTCGACGATGGAAGTTACATGGTACGCTTACCATTCAAAAGTGACACTCCAATAGTTGGTGATTCTACGGCTGTATCTTTACGAAGATTTCAGAATCTGGAACGCAAACTGCATACAGCTCCCAATACGCTTGCTCAGTATCAAGAGTTCATGTCCGAATATATTAAACTCGGGCATATGACCTTGTCAGAGTCAAGGTCACCTTTCATCATTCCACACCATTGTGTGATGAAAGTATCACCTACGGGTAACAAATTAAGAGTGGTGTTTGACGCAAGCGTCAAAATCAAACCATATAGTTTGAATGAGCAACTGTTATCGGGAGAAAAACTGCAAAATGACATTCGTTCAATACTGTTGAATTTCCGACGTCATAAAGTGGTATTTGTAACCGATGTTGTTAAAATGTACCGGATGATAAAGTTACACCCGGACGACCGGGTTTATCAGCATATCTATTGGCGTTCAACTCCTAGTGAGGCCATCCAGGAGTGGGAATTAAATACCGTCACATATGGACTGACATCGGCACCGTTTCTGGCACTAAGAGTCATCAAGCAATTATGCCTAGATGAAGGCTCCAAATACCCACATGCAGCAGATGTAATATCACGAGATATTTATGTAGACGATGTAGTAACTGGATCGGACACGATAGAGAATGCATGTGAGCTCGCTACACAGATTATCAGCCTCATGAAATTAGGAGGGTTCACTCTAAGCAAGTGGGCTTCGAATTCTTCACAGTTGCTGAATTTGGTACCTGAAAAGGGCTCTGAGGGGCCTATTCAGATCTCTAGCATTGATGGTGGATCTGTCAAAATTCTGGGTCTTCAATGGGATCCCGAATCTGACCGTTTTGGTTACTCCATTGAAATTCCCAAGGAGATCAAACATACCAAACGAGCGATTCTGTCAGCTGTTTCCAAAATATACGACCCACTTGGGTTTCTCGCTCCTACAATAATCATCATGAAATCCTTCATTCAGACCCTTTGGAAAGAAGGATATTCATGGGATCAGGAAATATCCAATAAGTTGAAAACTCGGTGGGACACAATGTTGACAGAACTTCCGAACCTGTCGAAGATAAATATTCCCAGATTTGTTGAAACTTGTGGGACCTATTCGTTTCAGCTAGTGGGGTTTTCTGACGCATCGTCCATGGCTTTCTGTGGTGCTATCTATCTACGAATCATCAATTCTGCAGGCATCCAGTCGTTCCTGTTGACGTCAAAAACCAAATTGGCGTCTGTCAACGCTACCACAATTCCTCGAATGGAACTTTGTGGCGCATACCTTCTCGTTCAACTATACGAATTCATCATGCCATTTATTGACAGTCTCAAGGGCAATCAAATACAACCAGTCTTCTTTAGTGACTCTTCCGTAGTGTTAGGTTGGCTCAACACACCCCATTACAAAATGAAGACCTATGTAGCAAATCGTGTCGGGGAGATTACAGCCATCGTTCAGCCTGCATCTTGGCATCACGTTGGAACATCAGACAATCCGAGCGATCTAGGAACTCGAGGTTTGATGCCACACGAGCTTGTTGACAACATGTTTTGGTGGTGTGGCCCTCCATGGCTTCAGGAAGCAGAACCAACCTGGCCAAAATCCGTCATAGATATCCATCATGATCTGCCAGAGATGAAAACTGAAGCGCAAGTTCTTGTCATCAGACCAGTCGATAACCCTCTCTTATCATGGATGACCCGATTTTCATCCTTCGACAAATTGATTCGCTGTACTGCTTGGCTAAGGAGATGGATGTACAACTCTAGGCATGTTGGATGCTGTTGTTGTCCCATGAGAACTGGTGGCCTAACACTAAGAGAAGTTCATGAGGCACTTCAAATGTGCATACGTGCAGTTCAGAACCAATACATTTTGGGTGGTTCTCTCGATCACCACAAAAAGTTGGCAGCTTTCAATCATTTGTCGCCATTTTTCGATAGAGAGGGAGTAATACGCGTCGGCGGTCGACTAAAGCACGCAAGCATTCCGCACAGTCAGAAGCACCCGATTCTTCTTCCTACAAAATGTCACTTCACGACGCTTCTTGTGGACCACTCTCACAGGCTTTACCTGCATCCAGGACCTACTGCGTTGCAAGGACTCATTCAGACCTCTTACTGGATACCATCATTGCGAAGGTTGATCCGCAGCCGTGGATTTCATTGCATTAAGTGCTATAAATCACGTGCTGTTGTTGTTCCCCCACTTATGGCAGATTTGCCTTCGTATCGCGTCAACGGTGGGCGGCCCTTTTTGCATGTAGGTATCGACTTCGCCGGGCCTTTCAATTTGAGAGAATCGATGAGACGAAAGGCAGCCACATCAAAGGTTTATTTATCGTTGTTTGTGTGCATGGCCACGAAAGCGCTACATCTTGAAGCCGTCACCCGACTCTCCACTGATGCCTTCATTGCAACGTTTGAGCGCTTCTCTTCTCGTAGAGGACTCCCATCAGACATATATTCTGATCAGGGTTCGAACTTCATGGGAGCCGCAAGTCACTATCGTGAATTGGCTAGATGGTTCAAGGATCAAGAAACTAAAAAGGTCCTGAGTAATTATGCTGTACGAGTTGGATTTGAGTGGCATTTTAACCCTCCCCATACTCCTCACATGGGTGGAATATGGGAGGCCTGGCGTAAAATCGGTCAAAAGAAGACTTCACCTCATCGCAGGAGACACACCGTTGACGTTCGAGGAGTTGAGTACTCTCTTCGCTAAAATTGAGGCGCAGCTCAACTCGCGCCCAATATGCCCTCTTTCCAATAGCCCAGAGGAGACGAATTTTTTATCGCCGGGCCACTTCTTGATCGGAGGCCCAATCAATGCCGTACCGGAGCCGTCTTTGCTGGACACGAGGATGAACCACTTAGACAGATGGCAGCTCATTCAGCGGATGTCAGAGGAGTTCTGGGGACGCTGGAGGAAGGAGTACCTGTGGACTCTTCAACATCGCCAGAAATGGACGTCGGATTCCCCAAATCTTCAACCAGGAGATCTCGTCTTACTGAAGGAGGACCATGTACCGCCTTTGCAGTGGCCTTTGGCAAAGATTGAGGAGACATGCCCTGGAAATGATGGAAGGGTCAGAGTCGTCAAACTCCGTACGTCCAATACCTCTTATACTCGTCCTGTCCACAAGTTGGTTCCTCTCCTCCCTCTAAAATCCTCTCCTTATGCTGATGAGCTATGAATTTTCGTACAAAAATTGGTGGGCGGTATGTCCAGGACTCGGTAGGTAGAATTCGGTAGGTATGAAGGTAGGTAGGATTCGGTAGAAGATAAGAAGCGAAGTGGACCCTTAATCCCTCAACACAATCGGTAGGCAGTGAGTGCGTGTGAGTGCGCGTATGTGAAAACCCGCGCAGATAATTGGACGTTTCTATCAGGTCCTTCAGTGACCAAGCCAATCCAGGAAGCCGATTCTTCCCCACCAGACATCTCGCTCAGGACTTTTCTGGGTTGATTCTCCAGTACCTCAACAGCGTGCGACGTGCACAACTAGTAATCATTGGAGCTCCAAAATAATTATAATCGCGGATAGTGAGTCGACCACGAGGAGTATCGTTCCCGATTTAAACGATTTACACCTACACGGAAATAGGTCGCTCTACTCACCTATTCTGTATGCGATCCCGCGATTACGATCGACCGGGATTTCACCGATAATTTCGGATCAATTTTTGTGCCGTCCCATTGTCGCAGCCACATTGGGAAATCCACTGCCGCCTCCGACTCTCCGCCGCCTTCACCACTCTGCCGTCGCCTCGTCGTCTGTCCTGCCGCCTCCACTTGTTACGGAACATTTCGCCAGGGTATCAAACCTCAAAGAAGGTCAGATCTGTACCATTTTTATATTCATAACATCTTACTACCTAAAAGTTGTACCCTCACAGCATACCAAAGGAGCTCCTCATAGGTAGGCAACTTAAAGCTTGTGCCATTGTCATCCAATCCAATCGCATTCTTGAATAAAATTATTAGTTCAATAACATGCTTGTTTTCTCGTTTTCAATTCTTTTCACCCAAACTCCTGCCAGTTAGGGAATTGTGTTGCGTTTCCTAACCAGGGGG
>WIXP02000158.1:0-20886 GCA_009739505.2 Apolygus lucorum
CCAAAACGCTGCATCAGCAGTTGTCCTTCCCTATATATCCCCCCTCCTTTTCTCGTCAGTCTCTCCCGCCTTCATCTAACCTACGTCGTACCGTGTCGTCCATAATTCCCGTGTAATTCAATAAAGTGTTTTTTAAAAACTCAACTTCGACTTTCAAACTCGTTTCTGGCGCAGTCTCGTGGACACTGTGATTTTTCGTTTTCTGGCGACGAATACGCGGATCGGAAAACACAGCGAAGTGATACCTACAGTGCAGTGACCTGTTTGTTATTTTGGGATTACCGGCTGACTCCTTGCAGAGGGAATGGACATCCTGCTGTAAGTAAAATCAAATTGTAAGACACGACACACCGGTACTTCGTTCTTCAACGACAGTGTTCTTTAACACTTTATTATTTTCTTCAAGATTTTTATCGTTCTTCAATTCGTTTTTTTAACGAAAGTGTTCTTTAACACTAGTGTTCTTTAACACTCAAATCTACAAACAAAGCTTTTAACTCGAGGTACTCACGTACGAGATACTTCGTGTTTCAAGATTTTTTAAACACCGAGGACTACACCGCCCTCAATTTCTACTATCTCACAATCTCAAGTGACCATCCGGTCAAGACCTTTCGCTTCGGTAGCATCCCGCCGCAGCTTATCTACTTCTCCTCTTCGAATTCTTTTATCGCTCTCGAACGCCTTAGAAGCTACCAGCCTCAGCTGTTCACTTCCTTCAGCCTTGACCTTCATTCTTCGGGACTCCCCGTCATTTAAATTTAAGCCTTATATTAGTAAGTTTTATCCTCTTTATGTTTGTTTGTCTAATAATATCTGTTTGTAATCCGTAAACTTTGATTATGAATTCAGAATTCCGAAAGAATTAAAAAAAATACGTAATTCAACGGGTAAATAAGAGACTAGGAATTCTCAATAGGGACAGTCGATTGAGACCATCCCTGAAGATCCTCCGAATCCTCCCACACCCTTGAATTCCTCAAATTTCGATCCAAATTTAAAAATGGAAGACCTCCAAGGAGCCGCTGCTCTCGTTGCCCAAGCAGAAGCCAGAAACCAACAAACTGGTAGAGCTTCTGGAAGTAACCCAGAGATCCCTTCAGGACCAAAACACCCTACATGCTAGAATGGAAGAAAAGCTGCACGAAGCTACAACCGCTCTAGAACTAATGAGAATAGGTGGGACCGAGAATGACGCCAACCAACTTGCCCTGTTCTGAAAAAGGAACATATAGACGTCATTCCCGCCTTTTCAGGTGAACCTGAAACCTTAAATAATTACCTCAACAACCTGCAGACAGCTTTATCAAACGATTCCACGTTGATGCTGACCCCGACGACTTCCAAATATAATGCTTATTTCGGCAATGAAGTCAAAATACAACCACCCGCATCCTCCCTTTTAGTATCACAAAACATTACCACCTTCAACCAACTAGAAAAGGCGTTGCTAGACGCCTATGCAGACAAAAGGGATATCTATACCCTAAACATAGAGCTTACTAAGCTACGCCAAAGTGACACAGAGGATCCTTTCAAGTTTCCATGCCAGAGTAAGGGACACTTTGAACAAGATCATAGCCTATCTCAACAATAAGGCGATTAGAGACGCCCCTCTGTTAATAGGTCAATTACGAACAATTAGCGACGAGGTGTTTCCTCCTCAACTTGAAAGAACCCTTGGGATGTCTACTACGTACAAGACAACCAAGGGATCTGAACGTTGCGCTAGGTTGGATGACCAACGATTATCAGATGTTGTCTCCATATAATAAACCAAAAGTGAACCCGAACCCCGGTATTTCAAAAACCCAAGTGAATCCACGAACCGGAAACTTTCAAAATCGACCGTGGGGAAACAATTTCCGTCCACAGTTTCCAAATTCTAATCCCCGTCCATATCAAAACCCAAATCCCCGTCCATACGTTCAGAATCCGAACCCGAACCCGGGCAACCCTCGCCCGTACTTTCAAAACCCAAATTTCCAGCCGAAAATTCCGCAAGCAAAACCGCCCTCGAAACAGACTCAAGTAAAAAGGGAATGGGCCCCAATGTCGTGGCAGACCGTAAACCCCAATTATCATTGTCTGGAAGAGCTGAACCCCACCGAACCTGGTCTGTCAGAAACTATCCGCCAGGACACCTTAATGTCGACCCAAATTACCAGGAGAATCAAATGTACGACCAGATCGACGTTGCGGATCACCCTCAGGAACCAACTGATGAGGAAGGTTTTTTAGGGGATCCGGGCCTCGACTTGTCGTCCACAACTTAATGACCCTGAACACCCGTCATATCAGCGAGCTTCCTTATATTACCCTACCTAAATTAAATCTTAAAATAATGATTGACACAGGTAGCTCGCTTAGCTTCATAAACCCTAACATTGCCAATAAACATTTCAAACCTCAAACAGATCGAGAACCTTTCTGGGTAAAAACTGTCCATGGCACTTCCTTAGCCGGATCTAGCACCCTGGTTCCCTTAGATGAACTATTCCTCCAACGAGGATTAAACCTCAAATTTTTCCTTTTTTCATTCCATACAAGATTTGACATGCTAATCGGACTCGACAACCTCAAACTTTTAGGAGCCTCAATCAACCTACAAAAAAATGTTCTAGAAACACCAAACGTAGAAATTCCCATAGAATACCTCGATTTGGAGTTGAACGAAACTCATAATATTGACGCTCGTAATATACAACAAATCAAATTGATTATTGACAACGTCGAGAATGGCGATGCTATTCTCCCCTATCAAAAAATCGGTCCATTAGAAATTCCCCAAAGCCTAGTTAAAATCAGAAACTTCGAGACCCATGTCCAAATTCTCAATTCGAGTGAAAGCCCCCACTAAATTTATCCAAAATCATCCAATAATTGTAGAAGAATTAGACTCAACCCTTTTTAATCCTGCACCCCTCAAACCAAATTTTAACAACCTTAACCACACCAAACCCAAATTTGACATTGGACTCCTTCGTTTAGATCATATGAATGAGGAAGAAAAGTCCGCAATAACCAAATTAGTGTACCAATATTCCGACATTTTTCACCAGGAAGGATCTCCTTTAACCTTCACTAATGACGTCAAACACGTCATCAGAACCACTGATGAGATCCCAGTGTATACGAAAAATTACAGATTTCCCGAAATTCATCTACAAGAATTGGATAAGCAAATGGAAGAACTTTTAGAACAAGGGATAGTCAGGAATTCGCAAAGCCCCTGGAATGCCCCGATCTGGATAGTCCCAAAAAACAAGACAATAGCGGTAAACAAAAATTTAGATTGGTAGTAGACTACCGTAAATTAAATGAAAAAACAATTGAAGATAAGTACCCGCTGCCCCAAATTTCCGAACTACTAGATAAACTGGGAAGATGTCAGTATTTCAGTACCATCGACCTCAAAAGTTCTTTTCACCAAATCGAAATGGACCCTGCGAGTATTTCGAAAACGGCTTTTAGTACGCCAACGAGACACCTAGAATGGACACGTGTACCGTTTGGACTGCGTAACGCACCCAGCACTTTTCAAAGAGTGATGGATAACATCTTGCGTGGCATAGCAAACGAACATTGCTGCGTCTACCTAGATAATATAGTAGTGTTCAGTACCAGTCTTCCGGAACACATCCAGCGACTAGAATCCGTATTCAAAAGACTCAGGTCCGCAAATTTAAAGATCCAGTTAGACAAAACTGACTTCCTCAGACGTGAAGTCGCCTATTTAGGCCACGTAGTAACGCCTGACGGAGTCAAACCAAATCCAGACAAAATTTTGGCAATAAAGCGCTATCCAATCCCTAAAACAACCAAGGAGATCAAAGGTTTCCTAGGCCTCCTCGGTTACTATAGAAAATTTATTCCAGACTTCGCGAACCTTACTAAACCCATGACCAGTCGCCTGAAAAAAGACGCAGTTATCGATACATCAGATCCAGCATACCGAAACTGTTTTGAAACATGTAAGACACTCTTGAGCAATGACCCAATTCTTCAATACCCTGATTTCACCAAACCTTTCCGACTTACCACCGATGCCAGCAATGTCGCTTTAGGCGCAGTGCTCAGCCAAATAACTAACAACGCCGATCTCCCTCTTGCATACGCTAGCCGTACCCTAAACGACTCCGAACAGAAATATTCCCCGATCGAGAAAGAGCTACTCGCAATAGTTTGGGCAGTAGGATACTTCCGCCCCTATCTATTTGGTCGAAAATTCACTATCTTCTCTGACCACCGTCCTTTACAATGGCTGTTCTCACACAAAGAGCCCAGCTCAAGATTGTTCGCCTGGAAGACCAAACTCCAAGCTTACGATTTTGAAATCATTTATAAAAAGGGCGCGTTGAACACAAACGCTGATGCTCTTTCCCGAATAACGCTACAACCCGACGTCAATGTACTTCATACTAACAAACTCCAAAACACAACGTCCACTGCTGACTCCGTCATTGTTAACGTTGATCTTGAGGAGGGAGGAGATGATTCCTCGATTGACAGCATACAATCCGGACTCACAGTACATTCAAATTTCCTAGGAAACACCGTTGCCACCATTCCAATCAGAGACCAACCAGTGAACCTCAGCACCAATCAAATAATCCTGACAGAAATTAATCACCCTGTAATTAGACCCGTAACGACCCTAAAATTATTTGGAAACAAAACTCGTACGATAGTCACCGTCGAAAAATCTAACTTTGAAACTGCAGTAACCGAATTCATCAAGGAATTTATTCACCCCAAAATCAGTTACGGCATATATTTCGAAACCGATTCCTATGAAAAATTTGTCGAAGTCATCAATAAAAACTTCACCCACTCAGAAATTAAAATAACTAAGTACACGAAAAGACTAATTGACGTACAATCAGAAAAGGAACAAAACGAAATAGTCCGAAAATACCACGAAGGCAGCACAAACCATCGTGGAATTGACGAAGCTTACGAAAAACTTAAAAGAGAATATTACTGGCCAAATCTAAAACTGTCGATACAAAAATTCATAAACAACTGCGAGGCTTGCCTCACGAGCAAATACGAAAGAAGCCCGCTCAAAATCAAATACAATGTCACCCCTACCGCTTCACGACCCTTAGAAATCTTACATATCGATAAATTCACAATAGAAGGAACTAAATTCCTTACCATAATAGATACCTTTTCCAGATACGCACAGGCCTATCCACTAAATTCTTCAACTAGCGTAGAAATAGTTAACGGGCTAATGAAGTTTTTCTCCCACCACGGTGTCCCTCGTTCACTTGTTTCAGATAACGGAGCCGAGTTCCAAAGTAGTTTAGTAAAAGAACTACTCAAACTCCATAAAATCGACATTCATTACATATCCTCCCAACATCCCGAATCCAATGGCATAATCGAGAGATTTCACTCTACTCTCATTGAGCATGTAAGACTTCTAAACCAACAAGAAGCATTCAAAAATAACAATTGCCGAACTAAGGTGAACTACGCCATTATTGCTTATAATAATTCCATTCACTCCGTATCCAAATTAACTCCTTTCGAACTCCTTTACGGACACACTAACAATAAGACGTTAATAGACATAGACTTAGACAAATTGGTCATTAACAATTACATTAGTCAACATCAGGAAAAAACCAAAGCTCTGTACGCCCACATAGTCAATAAATTCCAAGATCATAAAGAAAAAGTTGCAGAAGTTAAAAACGCAGGGCGAACAGACCCGCCTGAACTACCAACCGAGGTCTTCGTAAAAACAGTGCAGAGACAAAGTAAGTCAAAACCTATATTCAACAAGGAAGAAATCAAAACAGTTGACCCGATCCTCAAAACAGCTACAATCAATCCTCGCCATCATAATACTAAAGAGAAGATTCACCTTTCCAACGTAAAACCCCCTCGAAAATTCTACACAACTGAAGTTCAAAAAGCATGGGACGAAAAATCCAATCCATCTGAAACGCTAGTACAAAAATACGGCCTAAAAATGACTAGACAAGACCTCATAACACTAAAACCCAACAATTGGCTTAATGACATGGTCGTAAACTTCTATATGGAACTGATAGATGAAAGGAGTCGAAATAACAAAACTCTACCCACAACGTTCTGTTTCAACAGTTTCCTCTACCCTCTATTGAAAGCTGGAGGCTATGATCGCGTTAGACATTTTACTAGACGATCTGACATATTCTCAAAAGATATAATCGTTTTTCCCATCCACGACCTTAACCATTGGAAATTAGTGGTCGTCAAACCCAAAGAAAAAGAAATCACATATTTAGACTCCCTCTCGGAAAACAAAATTAGGTTAAAAACAGCGCACGGAGAAGCATTAGAAACATTAGAAAACATCCAATCCTACCTAGCTTTCGAGTACCTAGAAAAACGAGGCATCCTGTTGGACTCTGAAAATTGGAAGACAACTCACATGCGAACTGTTCCCCAACAAACAAACTCAGACGACTGTGGAGTTTTCATGTGTCAATTTGCAAAAAGGGCTGCCCAAAACGAAAAACTATCTTTTTCACAAGATGATATTCCAAATCTCCGAGAACAAATGTGTTCAGAAATATTAAAAGAAAACTTGTTCTAACATTGTTACAGGACCACAATTCTTTCTATCATCATAGCAACCGAAGGAATCGAAATAACAGATATTACCACGAACCCAGGCCTTTTTGCAGTTCAAATGAAGCCCGCAAAATTAGTAAAAGGATACCACACCCTGTCACACTACTACGACTTAAGTCAACTGACCGATCAACTATACGAAGTACGGACGAACTACAATCGAACGCTGACCTTCATGTTTAACCATTCCTCAACTTACCAACGGTCCTACATACTCACGGCAACCATAAACCATACACTACAACTCATTGAACAAAAATTATCGAACATAATCTTAACACAAACTTCGACCAGAACAAGACGAGGACTGATCAACGGATTAGGCACGCTTATAAAATTTGTCACCGGAAACTTGGATTCCCGTGACGAAGAAAAATACAATAACATAATAAACCACCTACAGAACCGTCAAGAAGACTTACAAGACCAAATGAATTCCCAATATTCCATTAATAAAGCCATCTTAGAAAATTTCAACAGGACAATAGAAACCATAAGGTATAATAACCAAGAAATCAAAAAGGAATTAAAACGAATCGGCTACCTGACGTTAGACTACGGAAAAACCAACGCAGCGACTGACACATTAGGACACCTACAAACTCTACTAAGCTTAATGTTGAGCACGATACAAGACATAGAAAATTCCCTCACGTTTTGCAAACTAGGCAAGTTGCACCCCAGTATCATCGATTCACACACACTTTACATCGAACTACAAAGACTGTCCAAATCTTACGGAGACACCTTCCTCGACTACTCTGACAGGAACATATTCGAAATACAGTCCTACATTCAAGTCCAATGCGTCGTGGGAAGTAGCGAAATCGTGTATTTTTTAGACATACCAATAGTAGACCCCGAAGATTATGACCTGCATTATCTTGAACCTCTACCTACTCAAATAGACCATTCTGAATTTGTTACCATCATTCCGAAGAAAAAGTTTTTCCTCAAATCACAAACTAATTCCAAAATTTTCGCACTACGCAATAATTGCCCACCGGGTCATCTATTTCTTTGTCCTAGCCATCTTATCTCCGAATCCGACCTAACTTGCGAAATAACCTTTCTCCGGACTGGATCTGTTGAGTCATGTCAATACGTTCGCCTGAACGCTCCCTCCAATTATGCAAACCTAATACCAGACATAGGGCAGTACCTCCTGGTTTTCACACAAGGAGATGCTATCGAAATTATAAACAGTAAAGAGACTGAAATACGCTCACTTCCAGGGGATATTCTTGGTTAAGCCTGGATCTGATCAATTGAAATACCACAATCAAACGTTGTTTGCGCCCCAAAAAGAATTATCAGGCCGACCTCTAATAATGAAAAACCTAAAACTCCAACTCCAACCGTCACAGTACCCTACATCCGAAATTCAATTAAAAGACTTAGACCTCAACACAGTTCGACTTACCCGAAGTACAAATAATTCCCGAATCCAAATTTCATCAACAAATTCTACCTAGCATCTGGACCATTTTGTTATACCTACTGTTAATCGCGTTTTTGTTCTCAATAGTAGTTCAGTTTATAAAACATAAAAATAGGTTTCGTGTCGTTCAATCGTAACGACGACCCTAGCGGCGATCCTACTTTATGAATTATGTGACGTTACGTAGCTATTGTGTTGTCTGCGTAATCGTCACCTCGTTTGTTGCTACAAACTTTAACAAGTATCAATTGCGTTGTATGATTCAATTGACCGGCCTTAAAACTTTTGTATATCTTTGTAAATATTTTGTGTCCGTGATCTATGTTTCACGTTATGCTTTGTTATGTTTCATTTTTGTGTTCTACTTTTACTTTTATGATTTTACCTGTCGTTCTTGTGAACAAGTGTTTTTTAATGATTGTGTTGGAAAGATTGTTTTGTCCAATTATTATTTTTGATGATCTTAAAGATTTTTACAATTAATCTTTGTAAACGACACGGCATGCACATGCAATATATTAGTGAAAATTTTTGATCCTCCAAAAATTATCTTAGGGGGGAGGAGTTACATACGTCACCTTTCCTTTCCTCCACACCACCTTCCCATCCACCAAAACGCTGCATCAGCAGTTGTCCTTCCCTATAAATATCCCCCGTCTCCTTTTCTCGTCAGTCAGTCTCCCGCCTTCATCTAACCTACGTCGTACCGTGTCGTCCGTAATTCCCGTGTAATTCAATAAAGTGTTTTTTAAAAACTCAACTTCGACTTTCAAACTCGTTTCTTACATAACCACTGTCCACCTCACATATGACGAACGATATTGGAAGTGACATTCCTTTGTACATGAACCGCCTCAACATCAAAGAAGCCGCCGATAATCAAAGGAATAGACTAATGATAACCCAGAACCAATCACTACCTCACATATGACTTGATAAACGTTTTGAAAGTCAAATTCTTTTGTACTTAGTCCGCCTCAACTTCAAAGAGACCGCCGATAGAACAAAGGAATGGACGTATGAAAATACATAACCACTGTTCACCTCACATATGACGAACGACATTGGAAGTGATATTCCTTTGTTCATGAACCGCCTCAACTACAAAGAAGCCGCCGATAATCAAAGGAATAGACTAATGATAACCCATAACCAATCACTACCTCACATATGACTTGATAAACGTTATTGAAACTACAATTCTTTTGTACTTAGTCCGCCTCAACTTCAAAGAGACCGCCGATAGAACAAAGGAATGGACCTATGATAATACATAACCACTGTCCACCTCAGTATATGACGAACGACATTGGAAGTGATATTCCTTTGTTCATGAACCGCCTCAACTACAAAGAAGCCGCCGATAATCAAAGGAATATACTAATGATAACCCATAACCAATCACTACCTCACATATGACTTGATAAACGTTATTGAAAGTCAAATTCTTTTGTACTTAGTCCGCCTCAACTTCAAAGAGACCGCCGATAGAACGAAGGAATGGACCTATGATAATACATAACCACTGTTCACCTCACATATGACGAACGACATTGGAAGTGATATTCCTTTGTACATGAACCGCCTCAACATCAAAGAAGCCGCCGATAATCAAAGGAATAGACTAATGATAACCCATAACCAATCACTACCTCACATATGACTTGATAAACGTTATTGAAACTACAATTCTTTGTACTCAGTCCGACTCAATATCAAAGAGACCGCCGATAGAACAAAGGAATGGACGTATGAAAATACATAACCACTGTCCACCTCACATATGACGAACGATATTGGAAGTGACATTCCTTTGTACATGAACCGCCTCAACATCAAAGAAGCCGCCGATAATCAAAGGAATAGACTAATGATAACCCAGAACCAATCACCACCTCACAAATGACTTGATAAACGTTATTGCAAGTCAAATTCTTTTGTACTCAGTCAGACTCAATATCAAAGAGACCGCCGATAGAACAAAGGAATGGACGTATGAAAATACATAACCACTGTCTACCTCACATATGACGAACGATATTGGAAGTGATATTCCTTTGTACATGAACCGCCTCAACATCAAAGAAGCCGCCGATAATCAAAGGAATAGACTAATGATAACCCAGAACCAATCACCACCTCACAAATGACTTGATAAACGTTATTGCAAGTGAAATTCTTTTGTACTCAGTCCGACTCAATATCTAAGAGACCGCCGATAGAACAAAGGAATGGACGTATGAAAATACACTAACCACTGTCCACCTCACATATGAAGAACGAAATTGGAAGTGACTATTCCTTTGTACATGAACCGCCTCAACATCAAAGAAGCCGCCGATAATCAAAGGAATAGACTAATGATAACCCATAACCAATCACTACCTCACATATGACTTGATAAACGTTATTGAAAGTCAAATTCTTTTGTACTTAGTCCGCCTCAACTTCAAAGAGACCGCCGATAGAACAAAGGAATGGACCTATGATAATACATAACCACTGTTCACCTCACATATGACGAACGACATTGGAAGTGATATTCCTTTGTTCATGAACCGCCTCAACTACAAAGGAGCCGCCGATAATCAAAGGAATATACTAATGATAACCCATAACCAATCACTACCTCACATATGACTTGATAAACCGTTATTGAAAAGTCAAATTCTTTTGTACTTAGTCCGCCTCAACTTCAAAGAGACCGCCGATAGAACAAAGGAATGGACCTATGATAATACATAACCACTGTTCACCTCACATATGACGAACGACATTGGAAGTGATATTCCTTTGTTCATGAACCGCCTCAACTACAAAGAAGCCGCCGATAATCAAAGGAATATACTAATGATAACCCATAACCAACCACTACCTCACATATGACTTGATAAACGTTATTGAAACTACAATTCTTTTGTACTCAGTCCGACTCAATATCAAAGAGACCGACGATAGAACAAAGGAATGGACGTATGAAAATACACAACCACTGTCCACCTCACATATGACGAACGATATTGGAAGTGACATTCCTTTGTACATGAACCGCCTCAACATCAAAGAAGCCGCCGATAATCAAAGAAATATACTAATGATAACCCAGAACCAATCACCACCTCACAAATGACTTGATAAACGTTATTGCAAGTCAAATCCTTTTGTACTCAGTCTGACTCAATATCAAAGAGACCGCCGATAGAACAAAGGAATGGACGTATGAAAATACATAACCACTGTCCACCTCACATATGACGAACGATATTGGAAGTGACATTCCTTTGTACATGAACCGCCTCAACATCAAAGAAGCCGCCGATAATCAAAGGAATAGACTAATGATAACCCATAACCAATCACTACCTCACATATGACTTGATAAACGTTATTGAAAGTCAAATTCTTTTGTACTTAGTCCGACTCAACTTCAAAGAGACCGCCGATAGAACAAAGGAATGGACCTATGATAATACATAACCACTGTTCACCTCACATATGACGAACGACATTGGAAGTGATATTCCTTTGTTCATGAACCGCCTCAACTACAAAGAAGCCGCCGATAATCAAAGGAATATACTAATGATAACCGATAACCAATCACTACCTCACATATGACTTGATAAACGTTATTGAAAGTCAAATTCTTTTGTACTTAGTCCGCCTCAACTTCAAAGAGACCGCCGATAGAACAAAGGAATGGACCTATGATAATACATAACCACTGTTCACCTCACATATGACGAACGACATTGGAAGTGATATTCCTTTGTTCATGAACCGCCTCAACTACAAAGAAGCCGCCGATAATCAAAGGAATATACTAATGATAACCCATAACCAATCACTACCTCACATATGACTTGATAAACGTTATTGAAAGTCAAATTCTTTTGTACTTAGTCCGCCTCAACTTCAGAGAGACCGCCGATAGAACAAAGGAATGGACCTATGATAATACATAACCACTGTCCACCTCACATATGACGAACGATATTGGAAGTGATATTCTTTTGTACATGAACCGCCTCAACATCAAAGAAGCCGCCGATAATCAAAGGAATAGACTAATGATAACCCAGAACCAATCACCACCTCACAAATGACTTGATAAACGTTATTGCAAGTCAAATTCTTTTGTACTCAGTCCGACTCAATATCAAAGAGACCGCCGATAGAACAAAGGAATGGACGTATGAAAATACATAACCACTGTCCACCTCACATATGACGAACGATATTGGAAGTGACATTCCTTTGTACATGAACCGCCTCAACATCAAAGAAGCCGCCGATAATCAAAGGAATAGACTAATGATAACCCATAACCAATCACTACCTCACATATGACTTGATAAACGATATTGAAACTACAATTCTTTTGTACTTAGTCCGCCTCAACTTCAAAGAGACCGCCGATAGAACAAAGGAATGGACCTATGATAATACATAACCACTGTCCACCTCACATATGACGAACGACATTGGAAGTGATATTCCTTTGTTCATGAACCGCCTCAACTACAAAGAAGCCGCCGATAATCAAAGGAATATACTAATGATAACCCATAACCAATCACTACCTCACATATGACTTGATAAACGTTATTGAAAGTCAAATTCTTTTGTACTTAGTCCGCCTCAACTTCAAAGAGACTGCCGATAGAACGAAGGAATGGACCTATGATAATACATAACCACTGTTCACCTCACATATGACGAACGACATTGGAAGTGATATTCCTTTGTTCATGAACCGCCTCAACTACAAAGAAGCCGCCGATAATCAAAGGAATATACTAATGATAACCCATAACCAACCACTACCTCACATATGACTTGATAAACGTTATTGAAACTACAATTCTTTTGTACTCAGTCCGACTCAATATCAAAGAGACCGACGATAGAACAAAGGAATGGACGTATGAAAATACACAACCACTGTCCACCTCACATATGACGAACGATATTGGAAGTGACATTCCTTTGTACATGAACCGCCTCAACATCAAAGAAGCCGCCGATAATCAAAGAAATATACTAATGATAACCCAGAACCAATCACCACCTCACAAATGACTTGATAAACGTTATTGCAAGTCAAATCCTTTTGTACTCAGTCTGACTCAATATCAAAGAGACCGCCGATAGAACAAAGGAATGGACGTATGAAAATACATAACCACTGTCCACCTCACATATGACGAACGATATTGGAAGTGACATTCCTTTGTACATGAACCGCCTCAACATCAAAGAAGCCGCCGATAATCAAAGGAATAGACTAATGATAACCCATAACCAATCACTACCTCACATATGACTTGATAAACGTTATTGAAAGTCAAATTCTTCTGTACTTAGTCCGCCTCAACTTCAAAGAGACCGCCGATAGAACAAAGGAATGGACCTATGATAATACATAACCACTGTTCACCTCACATATCGCCGGCCTAGAAGTGATACCTCGTAAGTGACAAAAATGCGTTTTTTAGGTTTTGGTATCGTTGGATTCAGAAAAACAAGCCGCGTTGATTAAGTGAGAGCTCGTAAGTGTAAAAAATCGTATTACCTCTCAAAAGCGATTTTGGCTCTACCTCGTATCTGTTTAGCGAACTGGAGGAACTAGTGATACCTCGCAAGTACCAAGAGAGAGCGCCCAAGTGTTTCCACGTAAATGGAAGTGTCCCGCCAAACTTGTGTTTCCTCGTAACTAAGCAGTGCTATCGCCATTATTCTAGGGATGGGTATCGTTATAAAAGTATCGATATTTTGTATCGATACTGTATCGCATCCGAGTATCGATATCCCAAGTATCGTTGGGCATGAGTATCGATATTTCAAAATATCGAGTATCGATACTTTAGTGCCACAAACTATCGATATTATCTAATATTCTCAAGAAAAATAATTTTTTCAACAATTTTTATTCATTTTTTACTATCAAGAGTCCAAGCAGAGTGATTATCTCCATGATATAAACGTTAATTGTGCAACCAAATAGTAATGGCCCAAAAGCCTGTCTACCTTCTTCACTTTTTAGCCGTTATGTTGAATTTTCCGCGAGAACTGTATCGATATTCGATATTTAGAAATATCGGATCCAAAGTATCGATATCCAAAAGTATCGGATAGTGCAGTATCGATACTAAAATATCGAGTATCGGTACGAAAGTATCGATATTTTGAAATATCGAGTATCGATACCCATCCCTACATTATTCCTTCTGTTTACAACATGGATCGCCGCTCCTCTCAGTTCAAGGTAAAATTATTGTATTTTATTGCATTTAGTAGTGAATCATAGACTTTTTAAATGATCTATGATGTCTATTTCCGGCTTCGAGTAAGTCCATTACCCATTATTATGTTTTATAAACTGTAATACAATAATACCATATACTTGTATAGACTATATTTTCTAACTAACCCTTGGTTTCACTCCTACACAATGTTTTAAGAGTATCCGAGAATCCGAGAAAAGGTGAACCTCTGAAATACTTAATTTCTTGATCAGAAAGTCGAGAGACTTCACCAATTTGGCTAGCAGTAAGGCTCCACATAATTCCAAGCGAGGAACGGTTTGAACTTTGAGCGGAGCGACTTTTGTTTTTGCTTTCAAGAGAGAAACTGTAACATTACTTGATGTTACACAACGAAGGTACACGACAGCAGCATAGCCTAGCATGCTAGCATCACACATGCCGACTAGCTGGACCTTGGAATACGGAATTACACAAAGTCGAGACAATTTCAATCGAGAGAGTGAAGGAAGTTGAGAAGAGAATTCCGCCCACCGTGAGGAACATTCTGCATCCAGGGGGTATCCCAATCCAAACCACGATTCCATAATTCTTGAAGGAAGGATTTAGCCCAGAACACTACAGGAGCAATCCACCCTAGTGGGTCGAATATGGAAGCGACTTGTGAGAGCACGGTGCGTTTTGAGTTTGCTGTGTCGGGTAGTGATATTTTGTAGGTGAAAACATCCTCTACTGGGTCCCATTCTATTCCTAGAATGTGCATACAGAAATCTTCAACTTCACTTTCAACAATCTTGCAACTTCTCATCCAAAGTAAAAAGAGAGAGAGAGAGAGTGATCGACAGATGGGTTCACATTCGGTATCTCACCGATAATAACCCAACCAAACACTGTCTGGATAGCTGAAGGCTGACCATGTATTATCTTTGATGAATCATCCATAATATGTGGGTATAAGGATGCACCCAATAAGAAGTCAATTTTACCAGGGGCATTAAATTTGTCATCAGCCAATGCCAGCTTAGAAAATGTGACCACAGTTTGAGGCGGCACGGGTACTGATGGTAAATTCGAACAAACTTTTTGTACAACTGTAGCTTGTGCTACCCAACTTGGTTTACCATCAAGATTTGGAGTCAAAACGCAGTTGACAACTCCTGGAGAAATGCCTAATTGCTGACTCATGGCACCCGAAAGTTGTGTCAGTTTTGGAATCATTTTCAAGCCCAAATTTTGAACACAATCAGCAGTGATTAAATTAATTTTTGACCCAGAGTCTATAACAATAGGAATGGGTGTCAATAGACCATTGTGATCACGAATGTACCCGCAAGCAGTACCCAATAAAATATCTTGTTCAGGTACTGCTGGAGTTGTGAAAAATGACTGGAGGGACGTTGACGGTTTCTCCTCAGGTTGCGGGGTATTCTGAGAGGAAGCCTCAGGATTGACTGGCACAACTGGTGGGCGATCATAATGAAGTGAACTGTGATGATAGGTACTATGACAATTGTTCGCAGAACACTTACCAGTGGATTTACAGTTAGTGCGAGCATGACTACCCAAACATCTAAAACAGCGGTTTGAATCTCTCAGAAATAGGTAGCGCTCAGAGACTTTCATGTTCTTATACTTTGAACATTTATAAATATGATGCTTTCCTTTGCAACAAGGGCAATTGGGAGCGGGAACACCTACCGGTTTAGGAATCGTAGGAGTCGACGTAGACGGTGATGACACATCCGAACTTTGAGAAACAGTTTCAGTAAAAAATGTTTGTGACGACGTATACCGCGGGGAGGACATACCTTTTTTGGTATAGAACTTACTAGGAGTACCACTAGAACTGGTACTTTTTCTAAATTCCATTCTTGTAAGTTCTTTCAACTTACATTGATCACGGACAAAACGAATAAGTTGATCAAAAGTAGGTAACGTATCGACATCTTGAAGATAACGTTCAAACAATAAACGAGTGTTTGAAGACAACTGACGGAGGGCGAAATGACACATAGCAAAATCATGATGACTTTGCAAATCGAGGTTGAGAAATGCAGCGTAATTTGAATCAAAAACCTCCAAGTATGCTTGAAGATCAGCATAACCATCACTTTTAAGTGAGGAAAATTCATACATTTTATTCAAATAATGAACGGCGAGAATTCGTGTAGAAGCGTACCGAATTTGGAGTTGACGGTAGGCTTGATGATAGTCTCGATCAGTAATTTGGAACCCCTCAATAAGTTTTAGTGGTGGACCAGTCCATGAAGAGCGGAGATACGTTTTGTAGCACCTGTGTAGGGTCCGTTATGAAGGACTTGATTGAAAAGTGCCATGAAATTGGAATATGAATTCAAATTACCGTCCCATTTCGGAACCAAAATTTTTGGAATTACCTACATTAAAAATGTTTTTATTTTATGTTACCAAACATTATAAATTTTATAATAAATGCATTGAGATTCCTCTAAGGTTCCTTTTTTTGTATTCTAAGATCCTCTTCTCCACTAATTTGGAAAAAAACTACTTAATAGTGTGATAAAATCTTCTGGTGTAATTATGGTGCTCGGATGGTGTTTGAAAGAGAAGTGGTGATACCTTGTAAGTTGAAAGAGCAATTTTCAATTCAGTAAGTGAGAACTCGTAAATGCAGTTTTTCGATCAAGAGATGAAATAATTGTCCCAAACCCTTATACTTATACTCAATGGGCCCTCACAAGTTTTAATAACCAAGGATACCAAAAAAAAATGTCGTAATATACCCGAGTAAACAGTTTTTTGCTTCTCCTGAAAAGTTAGGGTTTTTCACTTACGAGGTATCACATCTAGGCCGACGATATGAAGAACGAAATTGGAAGTGATATTCCTTTGTTCATGAACCGCCTCAACTACAAAGAAGCCGCCGATAATCAAAGGAATATACTAATGATAACCCATAACCAATCACTACCTCACATTTGACTTGATAAACGATATTGAAACTACAATTCATTTGTACTTAGTCCGCCTCAAGTTCAAAGAGACCGCCGATAGAACAAAGGAATGGACCTATGATAATACATAACCACTGTCCACCTCACATATGGCGAACGACATTGGAAGTGATATTCCTTTGTTCATGAACCGCCTCAACTACAAAGAAGCCGCCGATAATCAAAGGAATATACTAATGATAACCCATAACCAATCACTACCTCACATATGACTTGATAAACGTTATTGAAAGTCAAATTCTTTTGTACTTAGTCCGCCTCAACTTCAAAGAGACCGCCGATAGAACAAAGGAATGGACCTATGATAATACATAACCACTGTTCACCTCACATATGAAGAACGACATTGGAAGTGATATTCCTTTGTTCATGAACCGCCTCAACTACAAAGAAGCCGCCGATAATCAAAGGAATAGACTAATGATAACCCATAACCAATCACTACCTCACATATGACTTGATAAACGATATTGAAACTACAATTCTTTTGTACTTAGTCCGCCTCAACTTCAAAGAGACCGCCGATAGAACAAAGGAATGGACCTATGATAATACATAACCACTGTCCAACTCACATATGAAGAACGAAATTGGAAGTGATATTCCTTTGTACATGAACCGCCTCAACATCAAAGAAGCCGCCGATAATCAAAGGAATAGACTAATGACACCCCAGAACCAATCACTACCTCACATATGACTTGATAAACGTTATTGCAAGTCAAATTCTTTTGTACTCAGTCCGACTCAATATCAAAGAGACCGCCGATAGAACAAAGGAATGTACCTATGATAATACATAACCACTATCCAACTCACATATGACGAACGATATTGGAAGTGACATTCCTTTGTACATGAACCGCCTCAACATCAAAGAAGCCGCCGATAATCAAAGGAATAGACTAATGACACCCCAGAACCAATCACTACCTCACATATGACTTGATAAACGTTATTGCAAGTCAAATTCTTTTGTACTCAGTCCGACTCAATATCAAAGAGACCGCCGATAGAACAAAGGAATGGACGTATGAAAATACACGACCACTGTCCACCTCACATATGACGAACGATATTGGAAGTGACATTCCTTTGTACATGAACCGCCTCAACATCAAAGAAGCCGCCGATAATCAAAGAAATATACTAATGATAACCCAGAACCAATCACCACCTCACAAATGACTTGATAAACGTTATAGCAAGTCAAATCCTTTTGTACTCAGTCTGACTCAATATTGTAAAAATGAGACAAAGTTAGAGAGACAATTTTCGTATTGTAATGCACAAACTCAACAACAACTTTTTCTAAACTGTCAACAACCTCTTAACAACCATCATGTGGCGTTGATCTTGTCAACCCCACACTATCCCCCTCTTCTTCATTTTCTTTCGGGCGCACGTTAGCTGGGGACAGTCGGTTTGCATGAAGCCTTCTCTTCTTTCCAGCCAGTTTCACATCGAACAAGATGTCACTAAGCCTTTTGACGACAACCCATGGACCAGTCCAGGTCGGCTGCAGCTTTGGGCAGAGGCCGCGCTTTCGCTTAGGGTCAAACAACCCAAACCCAATCACCTTCCTTGAAAGGTGGTACCCGGGACCTTCTATCGAAATATTTCCTTCTGGCTTTGCATTTTCAACTTAGCTTCCTCTTGAGCAAACCTCCTCATCTCTTGCAGATTGGCGCGTAGATCTAGTGCGTAATCTGTAGCTAGCTGGGACTGTTCTGCTGACGGCCGGAAAAGTGTTTCAGGTAGTCTTAGATCGCGCCCGTAGACTAATTGCGCTGGCGCAAAAGCTGTTGTTTGATGCGGCGTTGCTCGGTAAGCCATCAAGAAGAGTGGAACTTTGACATCCCAGTCCTTCTGATGGCTATTTACAAACATAGCCAAGTATTTGTTCAGGCTTCTGTTCAATCGTTCCACAAGTCCTGCTGACTGAGGATGCAACGCTGTTGTGCGCGTTCGGTGGAACCCTAGGAGCAATGAAACTTCTTTCAGTAGCTTGGCCTCAAAGTTACGCCCCTGATCCGTATGAATTTCGAGTGGGATTCCTATACGGCTGAATATGTGCTCAACAAGGACAGTGGCAACGGTTTCTGCTTCCTGATTTGGGACGGGTATTGCTTCAGGCCATTTGAAAAATAATCGCATGCGACCACCACGTACTTATTCCCTCGAGCAGTAACAGGATAAGGGCCAAGAATGTCGATGCCAATCCTTTCAAAGGGAGATCCGACCATCATCTGCTTCAGAGGAGCTGGCTTCATTACACCTGGACCTTTGAAGCGTTGGCATTCTGTGCAAGTTTGCACCATGCTCTGACATCTGAACACATGCCTGGCCAAAAATACCACTGGCGAACCTTAGCTATAGTTTTTCCAGTATCCAAAGTGCCCACCAGTTGGTTTATCATGGCTCTGTTGCAAGATGTTTTTGACATTCATTTGGGGTACCACCCACTGAAGCCTCTTGGTATTTTTTTGCAACCAATGGTGATAAAGTTCTCCATTTCGGACCTCCAGAAATTCCCAACGACTCACTAGCATCCGAATCCTTGGGTCACAGGCTGTCAATTGATCTACGTCAGGGCGTTTTCCCTCCAACTTCCACTGAATAACCTGTTGGATAGCCGAGTCTTGCTTTTGCATCCCTTCTTGGTGTGGGATGAGCTGCAGGCTATCTACATAACAATCTCGTTGTTCTTGGCGTTGACAATATCTGCATTCTTCTGCACATGGCTTCCGAGAAAGTCCATCCGCATTTGAGTGATCCTTGCCACGCCTGTGAATTATTGTATAGTCATAAGCCTGCAATGTTTCAATCCATCTAGCCAATTGTCCTTCAGGTTTCTTGAACGATGTCAACCAGGTAAGGGCAGAATGGTCTGTGCGCAAAACAAACTTGGTTCCATAGAGATAATGGTGGAAATGCTCCACTGCCCGTACAACTGCCAGCAACTCTCGGCGTGTTGCGCAGTAATTCATTTCCGGTCGCGATAGAGTCTTACTATAATAGGAAACAACCCGCTCCTCTCCTTGATGAACTTGTGACAGTACAGCACCTACTCCATGAGCACTGGCATCACAGTCGAGTATAAAGGGCTCCGACAGAACTGGAAAGGATAGAACTTTCGTAGATGTCATTGCTACCTTTAAGTCTTGGAAGCTCTTGCACATTCAGCATCCCAACAAAACGATGTGTGAGCTTCTGTGAGACGTGATAAAGGTTTGGCCATTTCAGAAAAATCTTTCACAAATCGTCGATAATACGAGCAGAAACCAAGAAAACTGTGTAGTTCCTTCTTTGTTTTAGGGGTTTGGCCACAGCCTGCGTCTTTTTGGGGTCCGTTTGAACTCCCTTCGCTGATATTATGTGACCAAGGTATTGAGTCTCCCGCTTGAAAAAGGTACATTTTTTGAGGTTTATCTGAAGGTTAGCTCCTTGTAAACATTCGAGAACTTTCTCCAATTTCGTAAGTACTGTTTCAAAATCAGGCCCATGGATGATCAAGTCATCAAGATAAGTAAGTGCCAAATTAGCTGGGATT
>WIXP02000159.1:0-36456 GCA_009739505.2 Apolygus lucorum
ATTCAAATTTGAACACTCCATGCATACACATTGATTTCCACATAAGAGATCGCGTATGTTACAGAAGTATTAATTTGTCTATAACCTGGTTTGTTTTTCAGGCACGTCGGAATGTCGGCAATGTGCGAGTGTCTTCCTGGCTACACTGGTCCTCACTGCGAGGTCCCTCTCGATCTTACTGGTAAATTAAATATATATATATATTTTAAATTTCAACATTTTTTCAAAATTCAAAAAAAAAAAATTTTTTTCAAAATTTTTATTAATTTTCAATTCAAATTTAGTTACCTACTTACTAATAAAGCCTTTGTCCACCTTCGTACAGTTTGTCGAGCTAGAAATAACCTCCCGTGCATCAAGCTTCAATGTTCCAGTCGAATGTGCTGTCAGTGTGTTTTACGCATGTGAAGCCGTCAATCGATCGCTTGTCCTTCATTATTGGTGTGAGATAGCCAAACGTTTTATCGAACGAAGACCTTTGTGCGAAGACATGGACAGAAAAGAGTTGAGGTGAAACGAAGGAAAAGGCGACTGCTGAACTCCTCGAGGTGAATGACATCTCAAAGAGTCGAGTTGAATCCTCAGGGCACACGGTACGAGGGAGACCAAGGAATATTTGGAGGACAATCACCTGAGAGGCAGAACGAGGGAACAGCCTGAAGTCACTTGTGGAAAATAGCACTAGGCTGGAAGTCCCTCATCGGGCCCTATGCTCGAGTTCGGAAATTTCAATGCCTTTATTAGAGAGCTCTCGACCGTATCTACCGAATTTGGGAAAATAGGTAAAGCCAGTAGGTATCAGACCTCAATGGTGTTTATCCCATCCGACCACCCTGCATCCCCCTCTCCCAATGGTGAGGCTATGAGAATAATACCTCATTTACCTCTCAGCAACATCATTTCCAGTCTAGCTTGCGTTCGAGTTGAATTGTACGTAGTTCTGTACCTACCTACATTGTTATTGAGTTTTTTTTCTTGTGAAAGTGGATCAAAGACCTTTGATGGATGTAACCAAAGTACGGAAAGAGTGGAAGCCGCATGTAAAAATTAGTGTTACTACTGTGAAACGGATCTACAAGGAGGGAAAAAATTCTGCGAGCGGCATTGAATTAAGTGTTAGGTAACTAGGTACTTTGTTCATTAAAACAAGGATGAGTTAGGTATGGGTTAGGGGTTAGGATGTTGAGAATGAGCTAGGGATGGGTTAGGGACGGGTTAGAGATGAATTGTATATGGGTCATTTTCCAGAAAGGGCGAATCGATGTCCAGAGAAGATTCCGAATGCACATTTATGATTAGGGTGTCAAAAAAATTCTCCATAAACTATCAACTTTGTCTACTTCGGGCAATCAATAAAATATGCACATATTCACGCTAAAATATAGAAATTAAAGTTTAAACTGCTAAATGTCCAGTAATCTGCCATGTCCGGACCCCTAGGTAGTCAACTTTGCTTGAACACTGTGAATCACCTATGAAAGCAACGGCCTGAATTTGTAGTGATTCTTTATTGCATATACCTGGACATGAAAAAAAATGGATTTGCAGATTTTTTCAGAAGCAAATAAAGCGAGCAGGAATATAAAATGTGCTTGTCCGGAGGTTTTTTGTCTTAATCTGCTTTTTTGTGTTTTCGTATTTGGCAGCTTTTTATCGTTTCCCGCGGTTTCACTACCACTGTAAGAGGTGAGGTTAGTCGTTAAGTTATCAAAGAAAGCGGCGGGAATCGTATTTCTTCTATGTGGAGGCGTGCACAAGTGGTTTCAGTTGCAAAAACGTGGTGTCACAGTCACCGTCTGTCTTTCATCTGCCCTCTGTGAAACGGTAAAAAAAATCGAAATGATTTTTCTTTTGGTCTCTAGTTCTTGTTTCTACCGAGCTGGTTCCAGCGATATGGTTACACTTCAGCAGAACAGCACCAGAACGCGGGAAAAGCTGAAAAACCTAAGTGCCACCCAGGAATTTTGTGTCTTTTTTTTTGGTCTGTCATCTGCCGGTGATGGTGGCAGATAAAAGACTTTTTTCAAGTTGTTAACATTTAATTTGAATTTTCCGTTGCAATTCATAAAACTTTACATTTTCGACCTCAAAAACTGTATTCAGCAACCGTAAAAATCCCCTGGTACCAAGTTTTGGTTCGAAAAACCGATAAATTGAGATTACTTGGTTACTTTAGGAGGTTTCTAGGTTGCTATCAGAAAAACCGTGTCCACGTTGGTTTAACCTTTTCTACACCTGCGTCCCGCCCTGGTTCAATTTTTGGAATAAACTCCCAGTTCTTGCTCCTCATGGAGTTGGGATCCGAGTATCTTCCTTTACGCGAGGAAACACGCCAATAGGTTTCTTTCGATAGGTTTTCTTCTTAATTTTTAATTAATTAATTAAGCGTCCCACTGTGTGTTCTTTCGTCGAAATTCAATCAGTATGGTGTGAGGTTAATCCCTGATTTGGCAGAACTTGAGTCGAACTTTAAGTATTTGAAATCTTGGGATACCGATTGTACCTTTCAGGAAAATGACCATATGGGTTGAGGATGGATTAGGGATAGGTTGGAGATGGGCTAGGGACGGGTTAGGGTGTTGGATAGTAAGGGTTGGGGAGGATGGGTAATGGATGGGCTAGGGATGAGTTAGGGTTATAGATAGGTCAGGGCTGGGTAGGGTATGAGCTGAGGATTGGACTAGGGATAAGTTAGGTATGGGTTATGGATGGGTTGGGTGGGGGTTAGGGGTTAGGGATAGGACAGGGCTGGGTTGGGATGAGCTGTGGATGGGTGGGAAATGGGTTAGGGATGGGTAAGGGGTTAGGGATTGGTCAGAGATGGATTTCCTCAATTATTATCTCATTATCTCTTGTATCATTAATTTTACAGAGTTTCCTGTAAAACGTAAGCAGACAATAGCACACTACTAATCTCTTTTTGTTCTTTCTAACATCAGCATTACAGCTAGGTCAAACAGCCAACAAATCAATCAATTCGTCTATATATCCTCCTAAATAATGTAAAAAATAATTAGAAACAATGCGGAATAACACGTAGGTAGGTCTGATTTAACTTAAGGTTGGCCACAGTATGGAAAATCACGTGTCTGCAGAACACAAGGAGTGGAATTATTGCTGAAATTGAGACTTATAAAAGGTTTCTATTTATGATTACTTTCTCAAAAACTCCATTTATGATTATGTGAACTTTACATGGAAAATTTTTTTTAAAAACTGACTATCTTTGATGGAAACTTGCCACCAGCGTGAGCTGCTCACTCTTATGAAGGCATACACAGGACTTACATGGTTTCCGGCGAAAAAATAGGTAACCGACTTACACGTTTTTCTATGCCTTCTGGGTAAAAACTTTTCTTCAGATGGAAAACGGCTTCACTAATTGATCAAGCGACCCTAATTACCTAGAGAGCTCAAAACCTATTTCGCATAAATACCGACTTACATGGTTTACCAGGTATATGGAAATTCAAGATATTTTTTTATAGGTAGATACAAAAATCTTTTGGTGATTATCGGAATAATTATTGAATCAAGAGGAATTTGCGAAGGAGGTAAAAAAATGTTGGGATCGAGCAGGAGGTGTCGACAGTAGTAGAAGAAGGAGGGGGGGTTCTTCCTGTCAAAAATTGCCCCCCACACCTATATACAAAGAGGGGGGGTTTCCTGTCAAAAATTGCCCCTCACACGTATATACCATGAGGGGGGGTATTTCCTGTCAATCAAAAAAGAAAATTAGCCCCCCTCACACAAGTGGGTTTTCCAACCCCTCAACAAAAAAACCCCCCTCAGTCCTAGGCCTCTCACCAAAAAATCCCCCTCAAGACAAATCCTCCCCTCAGGGTTAAAATTAAGGTGAAGAAATCATTTTCTACTCACGTTTTCAATTCGCAGTCGGATCTCTTCAATTCCTTCCAGAGCTGGCGCGCAGGACTGACGATGACGAAGTTGGCGACCTCTCAAACAAACGTGCCAATTTGGTGAATGGGAATAATAAACATTCCTCAAATTGGCACGTTTATTATTAGATCGTTTGTAAATTTTCAAATTGGAGTTATCAACATAATACGGTATAGGAAAGTGGAGGGAGCCGTCCCCATTTCTATGTCCCAGAACTCTACACGGTAGAAAAAATCTTCATCGCATAACAAGGTAAGTAAATTATTTACTCACGTTTTAATTTGCAGGCACGATTCTCTTCACATTTTTTCCGATCGAGGCTGCAGGACTGACTGTAACGAAGTTGGTAACCTTTCAAAAAAACGTGCCAATTTGGTGAATGGAATAATAAACATTCCTCAAATTGGCACGTTTGTTATTCGGTCGTTTATTTCTCCAAAAAACTTAGCGTTATGTGCGTACTTAGCTTAATTACGAACTAATTACCTTCTAAGATACATACGTTCATGTACTTTTTAGACCACCCTCTAACATGTTAGGGTGGGGACATTATATGGCACAACGTAAATCAGAGTGTTAAAGGGCAACTCTCACAGAGCATTCAATTACAATTGGATTTTCTCAACTTATAAATTGTAAAATACAATCCAGACACCCCAACTAAAAATATAAATGTTTGAACGAAGCCAGAAATTAAAATTGCCAAAGTTGGATCTGGGTTGGTTTCACGCAACAAGGATTCGGGCAATTTAGAACATATATATTCGGGTAAATTTTCTTTAGGAAATATCGCACGTTGTAGCGTTAAAAATACCCAACGCTTCAAAAAACAGCAAACATGTAGCTTGTATCGGATTGAACGGGATTTGTGTTTTTAACAAGTAAAACCCCGACAAAAGACAAGATGATGGGTGAGCACTCATTATTCTATCTCATTATAAAACCCTAGACGTTCTGCTTTTATAGCCGGTGGTTCTTGGTTAGAATAATTTTCCTGCACATTATTGCACGGTGTTAATAGACGTTGATGCGTTAGAAGGGGAAATCTGAAATCTATAATCTGGCTTGTAGATGTTTGAGTGTCTGCATCTTGCACGGGATGCGATAACATCGCTAATTTATTTAGGATTTCGTCAATTCTAGGAAGCTGTTCTTTAATGCGTTTAACATCGGCTAAGGTTAATTGTATAGATCGCGGTTTTGTTACTGTTAGCTGGTTGAACCAGTTTGAACAATACGAAATGGTTATTTTACCGCGAGAATCAACCAACCCTCAAAATTGTCCCCTTTAAAAAACTTGGTCGTTTTTAAATGTAATTTGTAAGTGCCGATGTGATCTTTTAACAAAGTCCAATCGTTTACAGACATAAAAAAAGGTTTTCTAACCTTGTCAATTACAAATTTAAGTATTGGAATACCAACGTCGTTTAAACCTACTATTAAATTAGAGTAGTTATTTATTTAAAATTCGTAGCGAGTCCTACAGGCGAATCCATGTTCAAACCCCAGTTACACAGCACCCCGTCTGAAAAGCTTTGTTAAAAAACGCTTATGTAGTTTAATGTAAGTTAGTTTTTTGATAAATTATAAAAATTGCATTATAAAATCCTATTCATTCCACAAGTCGATTTCTTTTTTCCGATCTTCTAACCCCAAGTGTACATTTTGGCAAGAACAATGACAAACGTCTTGCAAAGTAACATCTATCACATATGTTATCAAACGGTTATAATCATCGTATTCGTAGGAAAGTACAAGACATTTGTCCGGACAACAGTAAACCAAATTATCGCTACTATGTTCAGTGTCTTGACCGGCAAACGGATCAATTTTAAGAGTATGTTCCATTTTGAACCTTACTTGGTGATGATGAGAAGGCAAAGCAGATATCTGGCGAACTGTGCCTAATCCGCATTTTGGGGCTCGTTATATCGCGGGCAGACAGCCCCCTACTTTGAGACAAAAGTTGCAAAATTTGGGGGGGGAGGAGGTGGTGGAAGGGAGGTGGAGGGGTTATTCTTGGCCAGGGGAGTGTTCACGCTCCCCTCCCTCACTCCTTCACGCGCCCCTCGCTCACCGTCAGGGGTGGGGTGTGTGTGGGGGGTCGGTCTCTGGTTCACGCTCCCTCCTCCTCCTTCCCTCCTTCTGTGCCAAAGTTGCAAAATTTGGCGGGAGGAGGGATTCCTCCCCACCGCCTTCCTCCTTCCGGGCCACTCGCTCGACGCCAGGGGTGTGTGCGGGCGACCTTGAAACTTTTTCGTGCGTCTGCGACCGTGTTATGCAATGCAACAGATCCAATGCCGCAGACAGACCTACCCAGTTTCAAATACGTGTCAAGGTTTTAATTTCGCGCGTTTGAGGTCGCAACTTAGGCAATTTGGTTTTTGTCGACCCAAGAATCGTAAGATTTATCAAAACCTAACCAGCGTACGAGCAATTTATTGTTTTTGCGTTTAAGGACTTTATCGATTAAATAAGTCGTAGGAAAATTCGTTTTTTTCAACTCCTGAGTATAAAACCGTCCTTTAATTGGTTCGTCGGTATAAAAATCCCGTAAATAATAGGAAGGTACGGGCTCGTTGCGAATCCCGTCAATTTTATACAACCGTGTGGTCCAATTTGGCAAATACGTTTTATAAAATGTACCTTTTAGTTTCGAAATTCGCACAACGTCGCCAATTTTGAACACAATTTTTAATCTTTTCTGTCTAGTTGGAAAAAGTTTTTTTAATATTAGCGACTCGTGTTTTTTTGTGACGTCTGCTGGAGCCATGCCAATGGATCGATGGATCCTGTTATTATAAATTTCGGAGATTTTAGGGAGCAATTTACTCCACGCGTGGTTCCCAGTGGCCGAGGCTAATTCGTACATAATTTGTTTTATCGATCTGTTAGCTCGTTCTATTATAGCGGCCTTTTTTTCCGAGTGGGTAAAATAAAGCTTGATTCCTCGTTTTTTTAAAATTGCAGAAACGTCCTTGTTCCAAAATTCTGTTCCTTTATCTGCCTGGATCAGTCTTGGTACAAATTTGCTTTCTGCGAATATTTCTTCTAATCTTTTAGCCACTTCCTGACCGCGCTTTGAAGTTAGTGGTCTAAGAAAAACCCGTTTTGAACCGGCATCTATAGCCGTCAAAATAAATTTGAATTTTCCGTCCTTGAAGTTCGGTAAGGTCGGCGAGGTCAATTTGCCAAAGATCGTTAAAAACGTGTTTCACGATAATTTTAGCGCGCGGGTAATTTTTTCGCGCCGGTCCGTGTATTTCAGCGGCGAGACTAGCCTGAACTTTACTCATCGTGGTTTCGTCGAATGAGCGATACTCGGTCTTGCCGGCACCTTTTATGAGCGAATAGTTGTTCCAGATACGGGTTGATAAGACAAGACGGCTTCTGAAAGTAACAAAGCGACGCAACTAGTGTTTTCAGGGAGGTTTTTAGAGAATTTTAAAACTAGGCGGACGTCGACGGACGCCGTGGATTTTATATTTTCCTTAACACGACTGCAATCAATCACGCAAAGTGGGTGGGACGTCAAAGTACCTCGTTTCATCAACGGCGAAGGACTTTTTCCGTTGTAATACGAAGTTTGAAATTCTGCGTACGAATTGTACAGTTCTTCCGTAATTTTTTTGTCAATGTCCAAGAAATTCTCTTGGTGAGGGAAAACCTCTTCATTCAAATAAAGGCGCGCTGATTTCAAAGGCACGCTGGCGGGGAGCGATAAATTTTTGTCGATTTTATTTTTCTGATCGACGTAAAACGCTACAATGACGTATCTTGGTCTAGCCGATTGACTCGTCACTCTTAAATTCCAATTAATTTCGCTCGTTGAGCCCAACGCGGGGTTTTCAATTAAATTCCACGTTCGAAAGGGTATCACAAAAGTCGGGTCCCTCAAAAGGCGCTTGTATAACTGCGTTTTTGCTAAATCGCCCAATTTAAGCTGTGGCACGTGCCAACTGACGCGCGTTAGTGTCACTGAAGAGTTTTTATCGTCGGGGGTTCCGATTAAAGCGTTAAAATCGGACGGGGCTCTCGTCAGAATTAGTTCTTGAGAAGTATTGACCAAAACATTATTTAAATCTTCCGCGAACCCCAGTACGTCTCGAAGTTTAATTACGGACGTAAACGGCACACTACCGCTCGAGTCTGCGGTTCCAAACAGACAATTGGGAGCTTTATCTTTATTGGTCTCGTTCGGATCGCTGAATCCAGTATTTTCCAACACGGGCAAATCGCTGGGTGATTTTGAGACGAGAGCCTTCAAAGTCGCTGCAATACCGGGCTGATTTTACACTGTCAATTTCCGTTTGATTAATTTTGTAAATTATCGAGTCAAAAAGATGTAAAATTCCGTTTGATATCAGAGACGGTGCCACAGCGCCTAGTTCCCTTGTTAATTTTCCCTTCTATACGAATCCAAGATGCCCCAGTATCTGTCAAACTGTCTGCCTGGTTTAAAAGTATTCTAATTTCGTTGTTATAATCAAAATTTGTAACGTACGGAAGATGCGCTATTGTCACGTAAGACTCGATTGAATCATCAAACGACGATTCTTCGTTAAAGTCCAAAAGACCCGCCATGTCTTTTTACCAAAAAACCCAAGGATTTTAAAAAAGCTATATTTTTCAAAGTTAACGGTTTGTTGGATCGAGTCCAATTGTTTAATGAATTTTTCGAACGAGAGTCGTACGTTTTATACTCTCTGGACGATGCGAATCGGTTCGTAAAGACTAGCCCCATGTCAGAATTTCAAATGCGATTATGCGAGGAGGCGGCGGACATTTTATAATCTAGCTATGTGTATCACCGCCGTAATATCCTCTTCCATGTTATCGAGTAATCCGTCCTCCTCGTCAGTCAATCTTAATTCTAGGTATTCGATTTTTGAGACGTTTAATTCGTAGTAGAGTGGATTCGCGATGTTGAGTGTAATTTTGAAAAAGGGATCAACGTCTGGCACGAAAGCGTAAATGACGTTCGATTGAGTTTGGTTAAAAAATGAACCCCTCGCAATATTTAACGAGACGTTGAGCGATTTGAACGGTTGAATCGCAGCCGCGTAACTTCCCGTAGTAGCCACGTGCGGTTTAATCACGGTTTTTTTATCGAACCCAAACAATTTGTACATACTGCCCGGGTGATCGAAATTAATTTCAAAACCAGAGCTAATCACGACTTTGGCTGTTCGTTCGTCTAAATGAAATTTAATCTTGTAATCCTTGGGGTTAATATCTTCCGCACTTCCCGAGGCCTTACGTATTTCTAGTTGATGGTTTAGAAACTTTTGCAAATACTCAAAGATCGTTTTGAAATCGTAAATACCGGTAGCAAAGATACATTTTTCCGAGAAATCCGAAAACCAAACGGCGTTGTTAATCCCTTCTCGTATATTTGGAAAATTATTATAGGTGTAAAGCCCCAGTAAAGCGACGCCATATTTGTAATCTGGATCTAATTCTATGGGTGGGAAATACGTCTGCGCGACCTTACACGAATCTCCATGCAGAACAATTCCAACTGCTTGAGAGGGCATTGTAAACTTTTCAACACCAAGATCGAGAGATGTCCGCAATGGAAGCAGGACTGATCAATGTTTTGGTTCACAATCAAATTATAAAGGATTCGATCTCCCCTTAATGCGCTGAATACTTCTATCGGAGGTTGCATCCCGAACGCGTCGTAATAAAACGTCACACCCGGGGAAATGACAGATATACCGCACCAGTGAGTCCCTGGTCCCATAGAATCGTCTAAATTTAAAATCAATTCGGATTTTGGGGGAATTTTACCGATATTTTTTAATTCGTCCCGACTAAAAACTCCCAAAAATTTTCGACCTCTTGTCGGGTATTTCTCGAAAAAATTTATAATATCGGTCGAAGTCAAGGGATGTTCTGGAAGTTTGCTGGCTAACATCTCGAATAATTTTTCAAAATCGCCCCCCTTCCTAACGAGGTTTTTCCTCGCCTTCGTCTGCCACCCCGCACGTCTTTTTCGCGTCCGTAAAATGTTGGAAGAATGTGTGTTTATTCTCCCCCCTCCACTCGAAGGGGCCGACCAATTTTTCACGTTTCTTGCCAAAGTACTTGCACTTGCGGCGCCCGCTAACAGCGTTAACAGCAGCGGAAGAAACCCACCGACCTGATTTTGCGACTTGATTTGTCGCCGCTTTCTCTTGAGGGCGACTTTTCGAAAATTTTTCTTCGGTCTCCGTTTCGCGCCACTTCCAGAAAGACCCAATTTTGCCTTCATGGCTGATGTGACGAGCAATGCAGATGCACGTTCACCTAAACCTACCCCTTTGGAGGTAATGAGCGATTTCGCCGCTTTCAATAATTTTTTATCTGCTTCCGCGAGTACGCTATCTTGTTTAGAATTTTGATAGGCAATGTCGTGTTCTCGACAGTAGGAATCTAAGCGATTCGACGGTTGTACGCTGTCTCTTAGCTGCTGAATCAAAGGGTTTCCCGGACCGCAAAATTTATAACCAGGCAACGTCAAATTTAGAGGATTTTTTTGTATCAACCAATTAACTAAACCTTCTCCTTTTTTACTCGAGTCCATAAAACTGACTGTCACCCCACCCACCTCAACAGTCCTATTAATACCTTTTTAGGATGGACCACGACGAGTTTGAGTGCGTAAAAACTAGCGTGGAATTTCCACCAATTCCCAATTACGACAATTTTGGCAATGACCGGGAGAAAATTGTGGCCAGACACGGGACAGCTGTTGCCCTCTCACGTCCGAGCAATAATCGTAGGCCCAACGTGTAGCGGTAAAACGAACGCGGCTATTCATTTACTCTTGGCAAAAAACGGAATACGTTTTTCAAATTTAGTAGTGATTTCGCCAACGCTCGATCAAAAAAAGTACGAAATTTTGGATAAGATTTTGAGCGATGTGGATGAAATTTGTTACGTTAAATTGAATTCCAAAGAAGAATTTGATAATTATCTGTCGGGAGATGGTAAATTATTACCAAATACAGTATTACTTATCGACGACGTGATTGGGACGGATTTTAAAGGCGTCGTAAAACAATACTTTTCCATCGGGAGGCATCGACAAATTGACGTTATTTTAATCGTACAATCTTACTTGGCTGTCCCGAAAGCGTTGACTAGAGAACAAGCTAATTTAATTTTCGTATTTCGAATGGACGGTAGGAATTTGGAACACATTTGGAAAGAACACTGTTTCCACGAATTAAATTTTACAAAATTTGTACGTTTGTGCAATCACGCTTGGAATTACAGGCCTAATAATTGTCTGATTATAGATAAAACCCGCGGGGTAAATAACGGGAAATTTAGGCGAGGTTTGAGCGAATTTTACGTGGGATTATAAAAAGAAAAACTACCTCGGTTTTATCGTCATTATGAGTAAGTACTTGGACGAATTATTGCGGGCGAAAACCGCTTTGCGTGCCAAATACAGGCAAATTTCACAAGGGGCTATTGCTCAAGAATCGTTTTTAAAATCGACTTTCGAGCCAATTACTAGACCGCTAAATACTTTGATCGAAAGATCGGGAGAATTCAAAGACATTGAACAACCAACCCCAATTCGAACTAAAAAACGCGTAAAAGGTGTAAAGACGAAGAAAAAAAGAAAACAGCGAATCGTCACACCCCTTGTGCCTATTAAAAATGAACCGGTTTCGGTCCCCGAATTTCTCACTGAAAATGACTTTTACGAATACGAACCGCAGGAAAACGACCAAGAGGTCACTTTTGACCCGCCTAAAACCTCTTCTACGCCAAACAAAGATCCATTTAGCTCCAGTATTTTGAACCAAACCACTGTCGACGTCGCTCGAACGCACACGCCAAAATTTGCAACTCCTCAAATGGGAGAAAAGAATATCGCCGATTTAGAAACGACGGCCATAAGAGAGCAAGCGAAAACGCCTCAAGGGCAGAAAGATATGCAAGAAATCCTATCTCAATTCCCACTGCACGCGCAAAAATATATAGCTTATTTAACCCTAGGGGCTGCAGATTCTGGCATAGACGAAAATACGCTGGATGCCCATTACGGACCCCGTGTCGCAGGAACAAGCGGTGTCAATTTAGGTTCTAAAAACATAAAATTTGAAGGAAATTACGTGTATCTAGGGGACAATTTAAAAGCGCGGGGAACGAAAGGATTTTACGATCTTTTGTTCCTCAAAGACCCAAAAAATTATACGCAAAGCGACCTTGCGAATTACGAAGAGTTTATTCGCAAAAGCAACGTAGCTTATTCCGGTTATTCCCCTTTCCGACAAATAAATCGGTACGGTGGTTCGAAATACGCCAAATTTATAAAAAATATATATCCTCCTAAGGGCAAGGGCGAGGTAGAACTCCCTGCTGTTCAATTAGCGCGAGATTTTGATATAAATTCGGTCGTGGGCCAAATCTACGATCCAAATGTCCTAGTTAACGGGTTAAAGGTGTATCTATCGTCCTATAACGCCGGGAATTTAAATTTGTACGCCACAATCGACGCGGTAATACGCAGGCTAAAAAATCTGGGGTACATACAGGGATAAGCAGGGTGGGAGAACTTCAGTTTTTAATTGGCGAGCGATGGAGCCGTACCGTGGAAAAATCGATACTACGAGCAATTTCAAATCGACCAAGTTAATTTACGATAAATTTGGAAGGTCGAATATCGATCGACGAATCAAACAAGTCGTTGAGTCTATGATACCCACCAGTGAACCTAGAACTTCCAGTGACTTAAACTCTGCAATAGACGAACGCGTTAACGCCGAGTTCGATCGCTTAAAATCTAGCCTCCAACCCGCACAAAATGCAGAAATGCAAAAATTTGAACAGTCGTGGCGGGAAGAGTTGAAAAAATTACATTGGGAAGCGGAAATTAAATTTAATTTAATGGTCGAGGACAGAATTAATAAGCTGCTCACTGACCTTAGCGATATTAACAACAGAAGCGAATTACAAACCAAAGCAGAGTTCAAAAAGAATATTAATTCGGAAATCAAAAACCTGCAGAATGAATTTCAGGAATCGTTCAAAATTCTCAACAAAAAAATAGAGGGTATGGCCGCTTTATGTAACATCCAATTTTAAATAAGCTACAGCTTTAACTAGTTAAAGGTACATAGAGGTATTGGGTGAACTTCAGTTTTTAATTGGCGAGCGATGGAACCGTACCGTGGAAAAATCGATACTACGAGCAATTTCAAATCGACCAAGTTAATTTACGATAAATTTGGAAGGTCGAATATCGATCGACGAATCAAACAAGTCGTTGAGTCTATGATACCCACCAGTGAACCTAGAACTTCCAGTGACTTAAACTCTGCAATAGACGAACGCGTTAACGCCGAGTTCGATCGCTTAAAATCTAGCCTCCAGACTGAATTCGAAAAGAAGATTAATTCAGATAGCGAACAACTGCGGGATGAATTTCAAATATCATTCAAAAATCTTGAAAACAAATTGACTCAATTATATAATTCTAAACTACAAGAAGTAAACGAATTTGTCATATCGGCTTTAAATAGACAACAAGTCCGATGGCGGGATACTCTCGACAGAGAGATAATTAAACTTAAAAGTGGCTGGAGTGGGGGAATAGGCGACTAGGTACTATATAACAACGAGGTTGAGCATTTTGCGGGTCAAACGTTGGAAAAAATGGCACGAATTGTTTGCGATTTAACGTGCTCCTCTGCCCATTCTCGTTATTACATCAAAGAGTTGACTTTAATATCGCTCGATGATACGGACCAGGACCCAAAATCGCTTCATTATTCTTTCAAAGGACCAAATAAGGTCCGCCCGGATCGTCAGACGTTTTACTGCCAGAAATACATCCACGGACTCCGTTTCTCAAAAGGCGATTTGGAACAAAAGGATTTAAAACGCGTTCTGCACCAATTTACGTACAACGGCGAAAATATGAATCCTCATTGCGTAATTTATGTAAAGGGCGTCGAAAAATGTGGTTTATTACGCAAAGCGGCGGGGTTCGACAAAAATTTAAACATAATTAACGTGGAAAACGCTCCTAGTTTCAGGGAGTTATTTAAAATTTACGCCGACCGAATTAAATCGTGCACAGCACATTCTGAATTACCTCAAAAATACAACAACGCTTGTTCGCAGTCGAAAGCTACTGCCATGTATTTTTGGTTGTCAGAGGCGTCCTTCCAGAACACCGACTCTTCAGATTCGGCATTATGGGGTAATGCGGACGCAGATGCAGGGACGACACCGGGCAAAGATTACCCGGATGCTACGATAATAGATATGGAAATTTAAAAAAAGATATAACCCAGACGCGCCAAGGTGCAGCTTGAGAATTGCAAAGTTGACCCACAGGTCAACTGCATTCGAGTTCAGATGTTACGCAACATCAAACACGAAATTCGAACAGGGCCGTTTTTATAAAAGCCCTAAGGACCCCCGAAACTTGCACGGTTCCTTTCGCACGATGGCATCACAAGGGTTGTTGAGTTCTTTGGACGAGGTAAAAAGCGCTAATCCCAATTATCTTAGCGCGTATGTACCCCTATTAACTTTTTTGACAAATTACACGCCCACAAACCAATTTGAATTGGAAATAGTAACAAAATATATTGGCAGATTACGAGACTTGACAGAAAAAATTGATTATTTAAACGACATGACGACAACAACTGTTTACGGAATTTGCAAGTATACGACAACGAACCTTACCCACCTGCAACTAGTTTGGTCATCGATACATTACCGATAGGGGGGCGCAATTATTTTAAAAAGCGGGCAATTTAATCTGTTTGCCAAAATTTAAGGGCTCGTGCGCATTAATATTAATGAGTAATCCCTGGACATGATCAACGGTGGCCCCTGACCCTTTTTCATTAAACTCTTCAATTTTGTCATTTAAATTAGAATAAAAATCGTTTAAAATTTCGTGCAACTCGTCCAAAGTGTATATTTCTCTCGATGGTAGATTTATGCTTCGTTCTTCTTTTCTTTCCGAAATGGGAAAACTGTAGAGCAAATCTAGAGAAACGTTGATTTTAAGACCCGACCATTTTTGCAAAAGAGATTTAACCGTTTCTCGGATAGGAACCCGTGCAGACTCCAAAAACTGATTTATGTCAAAACTGTTTTCGTTCGCGTTTTTGAAGTAGTAAGTTAAAACTCGACCACAAAAATGATCTTGCAATTTGACAAGTCCGTTTTCACACGGTTCCCAAAATTGAACAAATTTTCTTTTCCGTGCCGAACGCCCATCGGCTAAGTCCAGAAACTCAGTATTGTCCATTGAAGAGGCAGGAAGGTAGGTACTTACTCAGGTCGAAGTAAAAGTGAAACTGACGACCTGCCCTTTCGCGGACCCGGGTCCGCACCCACTGAAATTTGGAGGTGGGGGCCTGTCCCACTTTGCACGCAATATTGCATCATCCCGAGTTGTATAAAAGCCCGCGCTTCGAGCAAGGGAATCGTACGATCGCAACCTACCTCAACAGGATGTCTACCGTTAGGTAACAGTCGAATACGCCCTCTCTCTCTCCCTCTCTATTCACCTCTGAACTTGAAGTTTCTACCAACAAGTTTTCTCCGACGTAAGTAACAAATTTCAATTTTTTCCCAGGAAACCGCCGCTTAACGAGCTGAACGACGCTGGGACCAAAGAAAGAAAATATTCAAAATGTAATTTTGAAACTCTGTTACCAAAACAATATATGCCGTTGTTATTTTCTAATACAGACGAACCATTAATTTGTGAATCTGACAATTTGTTTTTACAATAAAAGCGCATTCAAACAAGACCACTATTATTGAATTTTATTTCTAAAATGAATAGCGTTGTATTTTTAATATGAAGGTATTTGAATATTTTTTAAATTTTTTCAGGTGTTTAAATGATGAAGTGTGCATTATTTCCCTTCCATGCAGACATTTAAGTACCTGTGTTTCCTGTTCATCAAATTTAACTAAATGCGAACCATTAATTTGTGAATCTGACAATTTGTTTTTACAATAAAAGCGCATTCAAACAAGACCACTATTATTGAATTTCATTTCTAAAAATGATTAGCGTTGTCTTTTTTAGTATGAAGGTATTTGAATATTTTTTAAATTTTTTCAGGATAAAAAATATGGACCCATCGTATCTTAGAGCTGGAGAAAATAAGTACCGGTATTACGTAGACCGTCTATTAACGTTTGACAATGTATGGCCCCACAGAACCATTTCGCCCAAAGAATTAGCGCACGCTGGTCTATATTTTGTAGCCAAACCCGACATTACCAAATGTGCATTTTGTAAAATCCTAATTCACAAATGGAAAACGGGCGATTGTCCCGCCCGTGAACACGAATTTTATTCTCGTAATTGTCGTTTTATTAAATATAAGTATTGGAACATTTTTAGACGATTTCACTACTGTGAAGAAAGGAAAGCATCTTTTAACGATCGTTGGCCACACGCATTTTTGACACCTGACGAATTGTCTGAAAACGGGTTTTTTATGTCGACCTACCAGATTGCACTCAATGCGCGTATTGTAAGATTGTTATTTCTGACTGGAAGCCCGGAGATTCGATTTTTGATAGACATCACGCTGCGTCTCCCGATTGTATTTATCTCGAAACAGATTTAATTGACAAAACACTCATTGAGAAATTTGAAAGAAATTTGCTAAGTAACATTGTGGAACCACGAATTCCAATATTTCAACGTTATAGCAACAATGAATTACGGGTAGAAAGTTTCTCTCCACCATGTACATGGCCCTGGAGTTATTTCACCTAAATTAATGGCAAGCGCTGGGTTTTTCTATGCAAAGCATAGCGATAACCCGACGGCAGTTATATGTTTTTCTTGCGGCGGAATGCTAATTAATTGGGTGGCAGGGGATGATCCGTTTGTAGAACATGCAACGCATTTTGGCCATTGCAATTTTTTACAGCTAGAAAAAGGAAAATGTTTTGTTGATAAATACAGTAAGCGAGCGTCGAAATTAATTGGGGATTTAAAACATCAGTACGTTGAAGAAAAACCTGTGCCTAAAGTATTAACGCGACAGAGTCAAGAGAATGGAAATGCGTGTAAAATTTGTTTAAACGACGAAGTGTCCATTATTTGCCTTCCGTGCAGACATTTAAGTACCTGTGTTTCATGTTCATCAAATTTAACTAAATGCCCTATATGCAGAATCAAAATTGAAGGCCTGCTTAAAATTTATTTAAGTTAGAAATTAATAACCTTTTTGTCAGCGCACAAAGGTGCAGTTCTTAGAGTGTAATTAGATTGTAATTAGGCTAAGTACGCACATAACGCTAAGTTTTTTTGGAGAAATAAACGACCGAATAATAAACGTGTCAATTTGAGGAATGTTTACTGTATTTTGCATTCTGCAAATTGACACGTTTGTTTGAAAGGCCGCTGGGCGTCGCATCAGATCAACCGCTCGGAATGAATGCAAGGACAATCGAGCATGCGAATTAAACGTAATATAATCTACTTACCAATGTGAACAGAAGGTGCTAATCAACATCACTAAACAACTAAATCGATAAGAAACGTAATATAACGAATTAAAAACGCGATAAACAGATAAAATATGTGACTCGGAACGCCGTTAGAAACTTCCACAACGCCACTGGTTCCCACAACAAAAACATCATGGCGGTGCACTGCCCGAGTCAAAAGAAACCACCGCCCGAGTCAAAACACCTTCCCTCGAGATTTAACGCGGGTAAATAGGATTTGAAGAAATCGCGTCTGCTAATTAAGCGCGATTTAAATAATTTACTTACCTTATTTTACCAAATTAGCACGTTTGTTTGAGAGGTCGCCAACTTCGTCGTCGTGAGTCCTGCGCGCCCGCTCTGGAAGGAATTGAAGAGATCCGACTGCGAATTGAAAACGTGAGTAGAAAATGATTCGTTCGCCTTAATTTTAACCCTGAGGGGAGGATTCGTCTTGAGGGGGATTTTTTGGTGAGAGGCCTAGGACTGAGGGGGGTTTTGTTGAGGGGGGGTGGAAAACCCACTTGTGTGAGGGGGCTAATTTTCTTTTTTGATTGACAGGAAATACCCCCCCTCATGGTATATACGTGTGAGGGGCAATTTTTTGACAGGAAACCCCCCCTCTTTGTATATAGGTGTGGGGGGGCAATTTTTGACAGGAAGAACCCCCCCTCCTTCTTCTACTGACCTATGATAATACATAACCACTGTTCACCTCACATATGACGAACGACATTGGAAGTGATATTCCTTTGTTCATGAACCGCCTCAACTACAAAGAAGCCGCCGATAATCAAAGGAATATACTAATGATAACCCATAACCAATCACTACCTCACATATGACTTGATAACCGTTATTGAAAGTCAAATTCTTTTGTACTTAGTCCGCCTCGACTTCAAAGAGACCGCCGATAGAACAAAGGAATGGACCTATGATTAGACATAACCACTGTCCACCTCACATATGACGAACGATATTGGAAGTGATATTCTTTTGTACATGAACCGCCTCAACATCAAAGAAGCCGCCGATAATCAAAGGAATAGACTAATGACAACACAGAACCAATCACCACCTCACAAATGACTTGATAAACGTTATTGCAAGTCAAATTCTTTTGTACTCAGTCCGACTCAATATCAAAGAGACCGCCGATAGAACAAAGGAATGGACGTATGAAAATACATAACCACTGTCCACCTCACATATGACGAACGATGTTGGAAGTGACATTCCTTTGTACATGAACCGCCTCAACATCAAAGAAGCCGCCGATGATCAAAGGAATAGACTATTGATAACCCAGAACCAATCACCACCTCACAAATGACTTGATAAACGTTATTGCAAGTCAAATTCTTTTGTACTCAGTCCGACTCAATATCAAAGAGACCGCCGATAGAACAAAGGAATGGACGTATGAAAATACATAACCACTGTCCTCCTCACATATGACGAACGACATTGGAAGTGATATTCCTTTGTTCATGAACCGCCTAAACTACAAAGAAGCCGCCGATAATCAAAGGAATATACTAATGATAACCCATAACCAATCACTACCTCAGATATGACTTGATGAACGTTATTGAAAGTCAAATTCTTTTGTACTTAGTCCGCCTCAACTTCAAAGAGACCGCCGATAGAACAAAGGAATGGACCTATGATAATACATAACCACTGTTCACCTCACATATGACGAACGACATTGGAAGTGATATTCCTTTGTTCATGAACCGCCTCAACTACAAAGAAGCCGCCGATAATCAAAGGAATATACTAATGATAACCCAGAACCAATCACTACCTCACACATGACTTGATAAACGTTTTTGAAAGTCAAATTCTTTTGTACTTAGTCCGCCTCAACTTCAAAGAGACCGCCGATAGAACAAAGGAATGGACCTATGATAATACATAACCACTGTCCAACTCACATATGAAGAACGAAATTGGAAGTGATATTCCTTTGTACATGAACCGCCTCAATATCAAAGAAGCCGCCGATAATCAAAGGAATAGACTAATGATAACCCAGAACCAATCACTACCTCACATATGACTTGATAAACGTTTTAGAAAGTAAAATTCTTTTGTACGTAGTCCGCCTCAACTTCAAAGAGACCGCCGATAGAACAAAGGAATGGACCTATGATAATACATAACCACTGTTCACCTCACATATGACGAACGACATTGGAAGTGATATTCCTTTGTTCATGAACCGCCTCAACTACAAAGAAGCCGCCGATAATCAAAGGAATATACTAATGATAACCCATAACCAATCACTACCTCACATATGACTTGATAAACGTTATTGCAAGTCAAATTCTTTTGTACTCAGTCCGACTCAATATCAAAGAGACCGCCGATAGAACAAAGGAATGGACGTATGAAAATACATAACCACTGTCCACCTCACATATGACGAACGACATTGGAAGTGATATTCCTTTGTACATGAACCGCCTCGACATCAAAGAAGCCGCCGATGATCAAAGGAATAGACTATTGATAACCCAGAACCAATCACCACCTCACAAATGACTTGATAAACGTTATTGCAAGTCAAATTCTTTTGTACTCAGTCCGACTCAATATCAAAGAGACCGCCGATAGAACAAAGGAATGGACCTATGATAATACATAACCACTGTTCACCTCACATATGACGAACGACATTGGAAGTGATATTCCTTTGTTCATGAACCGCCTCAACTACAAAGAAGCCGCCGATAATCAAAGGAATATACTAATGATAACCCAGAACCAATCACTACCTCACATATGACTTGATAAACGTTTTTGAAAGTCAAATTCTTTTGTACTTAGTCCGCCTCAACTTCAAAGAGACCGCCGATAGAACAAAGGAATGGACCTATGATAATACATAACCACTGTTCACCTCACATATGACGAACGACATTGGAAGTGATATTCCTTTGTTCATGAACCGCCTCAACTACAAAGAAGCCGCCGATAATCAAAGGAATATACTAATGATAACCCATAACCAATCACTACCTCACATATGAATGATAAACGTTATTGAAAGTCAAATTCTTTTGTACTTAGTCCGCCTCGACTTCAAAGAGACCGCCGATAGAACAAAGGAATGGACCTATGATAATACATAACCACTGTCCACCTCACATATGACGAACGACATTGGAAGTGATATTCCTTTGTTCATGAACCGCCTCAACTACAAAGAAGCCGCCGATAATCAAAGGAATATACTAATGATAACCCATAACCAATCACTACCTCACATATGACTTGATAAACGTTATTGAAAGTCAAATTCTTTTGTACTTAGTCCGCCTCAACTTCAAAGAGACCGCCGATAGAACAAAGGAATGGACCTATGATAATAGATAACCACTGTTCACCTCACATATGACGAACGACATTGGAAGTGATATTCCTTTGTTCATGAACCGCCTCAACTACAAAGAAGCCGCCGATAATCAAAGGAATATACTAATGATAACCCATAACCAATCACTACCTCACATATGACTTGATAAACGTTATTGAAAGTCAAATTCTTTTGTACTTAGTCCGCCTCGACTTCAAAGAGACCGCCGATAGAACAAAGGAATGGACCTATGATAATACATAACCACTGTCCACCTCACATATGACGAACGATATTGGAAGTGATATTCTTTTGTACATGAACCGCCTCAACATCAAAGAAGCCGCCGATGATCAAAGGAATAGACTATTGATAACCCAGAACCAATCACCACCTCACAAATGACTTGATAAACGTTATTGCAAGTCAAATTCTTTTGTACTCAGTCCGACTCAATATCAAAGAGACCGCCGATAGAACAAAGGAATGGACGTATGAAAATACATAACCACTGTCCACCTCACATATGACGAACGACATTGGAAGTGATATTCCTTTGTTCATGAACCGCCTCAACTACAAAGAAGCCGCCGATAATCAAAGGAATATACTAATGATAACCCATAACCAATCACTACCTCACATATGACTTGATAAACGTTATTGAAAGTCAAATTCTTTTGTACTTAGTCCGCCTCAACTTCAAAGAGACCGCCGATAGAACAAAGGAATGGACCTATGATAATACATAACCACTGTCCAACTCACATATGGAGAACGAAATTGGAAGTGATATTCCTTTGTACATGAACCGCCTCAACATCAAAGAAGCCGCCGATAATCAAAGGAATAGACTAATGATAACCCAGAACCAATCACCACCTCACAAATGACTTGATAAACGTTATTGCAAGTCAAATTCTTTTGTACTCAGTCCGACTCAATATCAAAGAGACCGCCGATAGAACAAAGGAATGGACGTATGAAAATACATAACCACTGTCCACCTCACATATGACGAACGAATGTTGGAAGTGACATTCCTTTGTACATGAACCGCCTCAACATCAAAGAAGCCGCCGATGATCAAAGGAATAGACTATTGATAACCCAGAACCAATCACCACCTCACAAATGACTTGATAAACGTTATTGCAAGTCAAATTCTTTTGTACTCAGTCCGACTCAATATCAAAGAGACCGCCGATAGAACAAAGGAATGGACGTATGAAAATACATAACCACTGTCCACCTCACATATGACGAACGACATTGGAAGTGATATTCCTTTGTTCATGAACCGCCTCAACTACAAAGAAGCCGCCGATAATCAAAGGAATATACTAATGATAACCCATAACCAATCACTACCTCACATATGACTTGATAAACGTTATTGAAAGTCAAATTCTTTTGTACTTAGTCCGCCTCAACTTCAAAGAGACCGCCGATAGAACAAAGGAATGGACCTATGATAATACATAACCACTGTCACCTCACATATGACGAACGACATTGGAAGTGATATTCCTTTGTTCATGAACCGCCTCAACTACAAAGAAGCCGCCGATAATCAAAGGAATATACTAATGATAACCCATAACCAATCACTACCTCACATATGACTTGATAAACGTTATTGAAAGTCAAATTCTTTTGTACTTAGTCCGCCTCAGACTTCAAAGAGACCGCCGATAGAACAAAGGAATGGACCTATGATAATACATAACCACTGTCCACCTCACATATGACGAACGATAATTGGAAGTGATATTCCTTTGTACATGAACCGCCTCAACATCAAAGAAGCCGCCGATAATCAAAGGAATAGACTAATGATAACCCAGAACCAATCACCTACCTCACAAATGACTTGATAAACGTTATTGAAAGTCAAATTCTTTTGTACTCAGTCCGCCTCAACTATCAAAGAGACCGCCGATAGAACAAAGGAATGGACCTATGATAATACATAACCACTGTCCACCTCACATATGACGAACGAATTGGAAGTGATATTCCTTTGTACATGAACCGCCTCAACATCAAAGAAGCCGCCGATAATCAAAGGAATAGACTAATGATAACCCAGAACCAATCACCACCTCACAAATGACTTGATAAACGTTATTGCAAGTCAAATTCTTTTGTACTCAGTCCGACTCAATATCAAAGAGACCGCCGATAGAACAAAGGAATGGACGTATGAAATACATAACCACTGTCCACCTCACATATGACGAACGACATTGGAAGTGATATTCCTTTGTTCATGAACCGCCTCAACTACAAAGAAGCCGCCGATAATCAAAGGAATATACTAATGATAACCCATAACCAATCACTACCTCACATATGACTTGATAAACGTTATTGAAAGTCAAATTCTTTTGTACTTAGTCCGCCTCAACTTCAAAGAGACCGCCGATAGAACAAAGGAATGGACCTATGATAATACATAACCACTGTTCACCTCACATATGACGAACGACATTGGAAGTGATATTCCTTTGTTCATGAACCGCCTCAACTACAAAGAAGCCGCCGATAATCAAAGGAATATACTAATGATAACCCAGAACCAATCACTACCTCACATATGACTTGATAAACGTTTATTGAAAGTCAAATTCTTTTGTACTTAGTCCGCCTCAACTTCAAAGAGACCGCCGATAGAACAAAGGAATGGACCTATGATAATACATAACCACTGTCCAACTCACATATGAAGAACGAAATTGGAAGTGATATTCCTTTGTACATGAACCGCCTCAACTATCAAAGAAGCCGCCGATAATCAAAGGAATAGACTAATGATAACCCAGAACCAATCACTACCTCACATATGACTTGATAAACGTTATTGAAAGTCAAATTCTTTTGTACTTAGTCCGCCTCAACTTCAAAGAGACCGCCGATAGAACAAAGGAATGGACCTATGATAATACATAACCACTGTTCACCTCACATATGACGAACGACATTGGAAGTGATATTCCTTTGTTCATGAACCGCCTCAACTACAAAGAAGCCGCCGATAATCAAAGGAATATACTAATGATAACCCATAACCAATCACTACCTCACATATGACTTGATAAACGTTATTGCAAGTCAAATTCTTTTGTACTTAGTCCGACTCAATATCAAAGAGACCGCCGATAGAACAAAGGAATGGACCTATGATAATACATAACCACTGTCCACCTCACATATGACGAACGAATTGGAAGTGATATTCCTTTGTACATGAACCGCCTCAACATCAAAGAAGCCGCCGATAATCAAAGGAATAGACTAATGATAACCCAGAACCAATCACCACCTCACAAATGACTTGATAAACGTTATTGCAAGTCAAATTCTTTTGTACTCAGTCCGACTCAATATCAAAGAGACCGCCGATAGAACAAAGGAATGGACCTATGATAATACATAACCACTGTCACCTCACATATGACGAACGACATTGGAAGTGATATTCCTTTGTTCATGAACCGCCTCAACTACAAAGAAGCCGCCGATAATCAAAGGAATATACTAATGATAACCCATAACCAATCACTACCTCACATATGACTTGATAAACGTTATTGAAAGTCAAATTCTTTTGTACTTAGTCCGCCTCAACTTCAAAGAGACCGCCGATAGAACAAAGGAATGGACCTATGATAATACATAACCACTGTCACCTCACATATGACGAACGACATTGGAAGTGATATTCCTTTGTTCATGAACCGCCTCAACTACAAAGAAGCCGCCGATAATCAAAGGAATATACTAATGATAACCCATAACCAATCACTACCTCACATATGACTTGATAAACGTTATTGAAAGTCAAATTCTTTTGTACTTAGTCCGCCTCAACTTCAAAGAGACCGCCGATAGAACAAAGGAATGGACCTATGATAATACATAACCACTGTCCACCTCACATATGACGAACGACATTGGAAGTGATATTCCTTTGTTACATGAACCGCCTCAACTACAAAGAAGCCGCCGATAATCAAAGGAATATACTAATGATAACCCAGAACCAATCACTACCTCACATATGACTTGATAAACGTTATTGAAAGTCAAATTCTTTTGTACTTAGTCCGCCTCAACTTCAAAGAGACCGCCGATAGAACAAAGGAATGGACCTATGATAATACATAACCACTGTTCACCTCACATATGACGAACGACATTGGAAGTGATATTCCTTTGTTCATGAACCGCCTCAACTACAAAGAAGCCGCCGATAATCAAAGGAATATACTAATGATAACCCATAACCAATCACTACCTCACATATGACTTGATAAACGTTATTGAAAGTCAAATTCTTTTGTACTTAGTCCGCCTCAACTTCAAAGAGACCGCCGATAGAACAAAGGAATGGACCTATGATAATACATAACCACTGTCCACCTCACATATGACGAACGATATTGGAAGTGATATTCTTTTGTACATGAACCGCCTCAACATCAAAGAAGCCGCCGATAATCAAAGGAATAGACTAATGATAACCCAGAACCAATCACTACCTCACAATGACTTGATAAACGTTATTGCAAGTCAAATTCTTTTGTACTCAGTCCGACTCAATATCAAAGAGACCGCCGATAGAACAAAGGAATGGACGTATGAAATACATAACCACTGTCCACCTCACATATGACGAACGACATTGGAAGTGATATTCCTTTGTTCATGAACCGCCTCAACTACAAAGAAGCCGCCGATAATCAAAGGAATATACTAATGATAACCCATAACCAATCACTACCTCACATATGACTTGATAAACGTTATTGAAAGTCAAATTCTTTTGTACTTAGTCCGCCTCAACTTCAAAGAGACCGCCGATAGAACAAAGGAATGGACCTATGATAATACATAACCACTGTCCACCTCACATATGACGAACGACATTGGAAGTGATATTCCTTTGTACATGAACCGCCTCAACATCAAAGAAGCCGCCGATAATCAAAGGAATAGACTAATGATAACCCAGAACCAATCACTACCTCACATATGACTTGATAAACGTTATTGAAAGTCAAATTCTTTTGTACTTAGTCCGCCTCAACTTCAAAGAGACCGCCGATAGAACAAAGGAATGGACCTATGATAATACATAACCACTGTCCACCTCACATATGACGAACGAATTGGAAGTGATATTCCTTTGTACATGAACCGCCTCAACATCAAAGAAGCCGCCGATAATCAAAGGAATAGACTAATGATAACCCAGAACCAATCACCACCTCACAAATGACTTGATAAACGTTATTGCAAGTCAAATTCTTTTGTACTCAGTCCGACTCAATATCAAAGAGACCGCCGATAGAACAAAGGAATGGACGTATGAAAATACATAACCACTGTCCACCTCACATATGACGAACGACATTGGAAGTGATATTCCTTTGTTCATGAACCGCCTCAACTACAAAGAAGCCGCCGATAATCAAAGGAATATACTAATGATAACCCAGAACCAATCACTACCTCACATATGACTTGATAAACGTTATTGAAAGTCAAATTCTTTTGTACTTAGTCCGCCTCAACTTCAAAGAGACCGCCGATAGAACAAAGGAATGGACCTATGATAATACATAACCACTGTTCACCTCACATATGACGAACGACATTGGAAGTGATATTCCTTTGTTCATGAACCGCCTCAACTACAAAGAAGCCGCCGATAATCAAAGGAATATACTAATGATAACCCATAACCAATCACTACCTCACATATGACTTGATAAACGTTATTGAAAGTCAAATTCTTTTGTACTTAGTCCGCCTCAACTTCAAAGAGACCGCCGATAGAACAAAGGAATGGACCTATGATAATACATAACCACTGTCCACCTCACATATGACGAACGAAATTGGAAGTGATATTCCTTTGTACATGAACCGCCTCAACATCAAAGAAGCCGCCGATAATCAAAGGAATAGACTAATGATAACCCAGAACCAATCACCACCTCACATATGACTTGATAATCGTTATTGCAAGTCAAATTCTTTTGTACTTAGTCCGCCTCAACTATCAAAGAGACCGCCGATAGAACAAAGGAATGGACGTATGATAATACATAACCACTGTCCACCTCACATATGACGAACGAATTGGAAGTGATATTCCTTTGTACATGAACCGCCTCAACATCGAAGAAGCCGCCGATATTCAAAGGAATAGACTAATGATAACCCAGAACCAATCACCACCTCACAAATGACTTGATAAACGTTTTGCAAGTCAAATTCTTTTGTACTCAGTCCGACTCAATATCAAAGAGACCGCCGATAGAACAAAGGAATGGACGTATGAAAATACATAACCACTGTCCACCTCACATATGACGAACGACATTGGAAGTGATATTCCTTTGTTCATGAACCGCCTCAACATACAAAGAAGCCGCCGATAATCAAAGGAATATACTAATGATAACCCATAACCAATCACTACCTCACATATGACTTGATAAACGTTATTGAAAGTCAAATTCTTTTGTACTTAGTCCGCCTCAACTTCAAAGAGACCGCCGATAGAACAAAGGAATGGACCTATGATAATACATAACCACTGTTCCACCTCACATATGACGAACGACATTGGAAGTGATATTCCTTTGTTCATGAACCGCCTCAACTACAAAGAAGCCGCCGATAATCAAAGGAATATACTAATGATAACCCAGAACCAATCACTACCTCACATATGACTTGATAAACGTTTTTGAAAGTCAAATTCTTTTGTACTTAGTCCGCCTCAACTTCAAAGAGACCGCCGATAGAACAAAGGAATGGACCTATGATAATACATAACCACTGTCCACCTCACATATGAAGAACGAAATTGGAAGTGATATTCCTTTGTACATGAACCGCCTCAACTATCAAAGAAGCCGCCGATAATCAAAGGAATAGACTAATGATAACCCAGAACCAATCACTACCTCACATATGACTTGATAAACGTTATTGAAAGTCAAATTCTTTTGTACTTAGTCCGCCTCAACTTCAAAGAGACCGCCGATAGAACAAAGGAATGGACCTATGATAATACATAACCACTGTCCACCTCACATATGACGAACGACATTGGAAGTGATATTCCTTTGTTACATGAACCGCCTCAACTACAAAGAAGCCGCCGATAATCAAAGGAATATACTAATGATAACCCAGAACCAATCACCTACCTCACAATATGACTTGATAAACGTTATTGAAAGTCAAATTCTTTTGTACTTCAGTCCGACTCAACTATCAAAGAGACCGCCGATAGAACAAAGGAATGGACCTATGATAATACATAACCACTGTCCACCTCACATATGACGAACGAAATTGGAAGTGATATTCCTTTGTACATGAACCGCCTCAACATCAAAGAAGCCGCCGATAATCAAAGGAATAGACTAATGATAACCCAGAACCAATCACTACCTCACATATGACTTGATAAACGTTATTGAAAGTCAAATTCTTTTGTACTTAGTCCGCCTCAACTTCAAAGAGACCGCCGATAGAACAAAGGAATGGACCTATGATAATACATAACCACTGTCACCTCACATATGACGAACGACATTGGAAGTGATATTCCTTTGTTCATGAACCGCCTCAACTACAAAGAAGCCGCCGATAATCAAAGGAATATACTAATGATAACCCATAACCAATCACTACCTCACATATGACTTGATAAACGTTATTGAAAGTCAAATTCTTTTGTACTTAGTCCGCCTCAACTTCAAAGAGACCGCCGATAGAACAAAGGAATGGACCTATGATAATACATAACCACTGTCCACCTCACATATGAAGAACGAAATTGGAAGTGATATTCCTTTGTACATGAACCGCCTCAACATCAAAGAAGCCGCCGATAATCAAAGGAATAGACTAATGATAACCCAGAACCAATCACCACCTCACAAATGACTTGATAAACGTTATTGCAAGTCAAATTCTTTTGTACTCAGTCCGACTCAATATCAAGAGACCGCCGATAGAACAAAGGAATGGACGTATGAAAATACATAACCACTGTCCACCTCACATATGACGAACGACATTGGAAGTGATATTCCTTTGTACATGAACCGCCTCAACATACAAAGAAGCCGCCGATAATCAAAGGAATAGACTAATGATAACCCAGAACCAATCACCTACCTCACATATGACTTGATAAACGTTATTGCAAGTCAAATTCTTTTGTACTTAGTCCGCCTCAACTTCAAAGAGACCGCCGATAGAACAAAGGAATGGACCTATGATAATACATAACCACTGTCCACCTCACATATGACGAACGACATTGGAAGTGATATTCCTTTGTTCATGAACCGCCTCAACTACAAAGAAGCCGCCGATAATCAAAGGAATATACTAATGATAACCCATAACCAATCACTACCTCACATATGACTTGATAAACGTTATTGAAAGTCAAATTCTTTTGTACTTAGTCCGCCTCAACTTCAAAGAGACCGCCGATAGAACAAAGGAATGGACCTATGATAATACATAACCACTGTCCACCTCACATATGACGAACGACATTGGAAGTGATATTCCTTTGTTACATGAACCGCCTCAACTACAAAGAAGCCGCCGATAATCAAAGGAATATACTAATGATAACCCATAACCAATCACTACCTCACATATGACTTGATAAACGTTATTGAAAGTCAAATTCTTTTGTACTTAGTCCGCCTCAACTTCAAAGAGACCGCCGATAGAACAAAGGAATGGACCTATGATAATACATAACCACTGTCCACCTCACATATGACGAACGACATTGGAAGTGATATTCCTTTGTTACATGAACCGCCTCAACTACAAAGAAGCCGCCGATAATCAAAGGAATATACTAATGATAACCCATAACCAATCACTACCTCACATATGACTTGATAAACGTTATTGAAAGTCAAATTCTTTTGTACTTAGTCCGCCTCAACTTCAAAGAGACCGCCGATAGAACAAAGGAATGGACTATGATAATACATAACCACTGTCCACCTCACATATGACGAACGAAATTGGAAGTGATATTCCTTTGTTACATGAACCGCCTCAACATCAAAGAAGCCGCCGATAATCAAAGGAATAGACTAATGATAACCCAGAACCAATCACTACCTCACATATGACTTGATAAACGTTATTGAAAGTCAAATTCTTTTGTACTTAGTCCGCCTCAACTATCAAAGAGACCGCCGATAGAACAAAGGAATGGACCTATGATAATACATAACCACTGTCCACCTCACATATGACGAACGACATTGGAAGTGATATTCCTTTGTTCATGAACCGCCTCAACTACAAAGAAGCCGCCGATAATCAAAGGAATATACTAATGATAACCCAGAACCAATCACTACCTCACATATGACTTGATAAACGTTATTGAAAGTCAAATTCTTTTGTACTTAGTCCGCCTCAACTTCAAAGAGACCGCCGATAGAACAAAGGAATGGACCTATGATAATACATAACCACTGTTCCACCTCACATATGACGAACGACATTGGAAGTGATATTCCTTTGTTCATGAACCGCCTCAACTATCAAAGAAGCCGCCGATAATCAAAGGAATAGACTAATGATAACCCAGAACCAATCACCTACCTCACATATGACTTGATAAACGTTATTGAAAGTCAAATTCTTTTGTACTAGTCCGCCTCAACTTCAAGAGACCGCCGATAGAACAAAGGAATGGACCTATGATAATACATAACCACTGTCCACCTCACATATGACGAACGACATTGGAAGTGATATTCCTTTGTTCATGAACCGCCTCAACTACAAAGAAGCCGCCGATAATCAAAGGAATATACTAATGATAACCCATAACCAATCACTACCTCACATATGACTTGATAAACGTTATTGAAAGTCAAATTCTTTTGTACTTAGTCCGCCTCAACTTCAAAGAGACCGCCGATAGAACAAAGGAATGGACCTATGATAATACATAACCACTGTCCACCTCACATATGACGAACGAAATTGGAAGTGATATTCCTTTGTACATGAACCGCCTCAACATCAAAGAAGCCGCCGATAATCAAAGGAATAGACTAATGATAACCCAGAACCAATCACCACCTCACAAATGACTTGATAAACGTTATTGCAAGTCAAATTCTTTTGTACTCAGTCCGACTCAATATCAAAGAGACCGCCGATAGAACAAAGGAATGGACGTATGAAATACATAACCACTGTCCACCTCACATATGACGAACGAATATTGGAAGTGACATTCCTTTGTACATGAACCGCCTCAACATCAAAGAAGCCGCCGATAATCAAGGAATAGACTATTGATAACCCAGAACCAATCACCACCTCACAAATGACTTGATAAACGTTATTGCAAGTCAAATTCTTTTGTACTCAGTCCGACTCAATATCAAAGAGACCGCCGATAGAACAAAGGAATGGACGTATGAAATACATAACCACTGTCCACCTCACATATGACGAACGACATTGGAAGTGATATTCCTTTGTTCATGAACCGCCTCAACTACAAAGAAGCCGCCGATAATCAAAGGAATATACTAATGATAACCCATAACCAATCACTACCTCACATATGACTTGATAAACGTTATTGAAAGTCAAATTCTTTTGTACTTAGTCCGCCTCAACTTCAAAGAGACCGCCGATAGAACAAAGGAATGGACCTATGATAATACATAACCACTGTCCACCTCACATATGACGAACGAATTGGAAGTGATATTCCTTTGTACATGAACCGCCTCAACATCAAAGAAGCCGCCGATAATCAAAGGAATAGACTAATGATAACCCAGAACCAATCACCACCTCACAAATGACTTGATAAACGTTATTGCAAGTCAAATTCTTTTGTACTCAGTCCGACTCAATATCAAAGAGACCGCCGATAGAACAAAGGAATGGACGTATGAAATACATAACCACTGTCCACCTCACATATGACGAACGACATTGGAAGTGATATTCCTTTGTTCATGAACCGCCTCAACTACAAAGAAGCCGCCGATAATCAAAGGAATATACTAATGATAACCCATAACCAATCACTACCTCACATATGACTTGATAAACGTTATTGAAAGTCAAATTCTTTTGTACTTAGTCCGCCTCAACTTCAAAGAGACCGCCGATAGAACAAAGGAATGGACCTATGATAATACATAACCACTGTCCACCTCACATATGACGAACGACATTGGAAGTGATATTCCTTTGTTCATGAACCGCCTCAACATACAAAGAAGCCGCCGATAATCAAAGGAATATACTAATGATAACCCAGAACCAATCACTACCTCACATATGACTTGATAAACGTTATTGAAAGTCAAATTCTTTTGTACTTAGTCCGCCTCAATATCAAAGAGACCGCCGATAGAACAAAGGAATGGACCGTATGATAATACATAACCACTGTCCACCTCACATATGACGAACGATATTGGAAGTGATATTCCTTTGTACATGAACCGCCTCAACATCAAAGAAGCCGCCGATAATCAAAGGAATAGACTAATGATAACCCAGAACCAATCACTACCTCACATATGACTTGATAAACGTTATTGAAAGTCAAATTCTTTTGTACTTAGTCCGCCTCAACTTCAAAGAGACCGCCGATAGAACAAAGGAATGGACCTATGATAATACATAACCACTGTCCAACTCACATATGACGAACGAAATTGGAAGTGATATTCCTTTGTACATGAACCGCCTCAACATCAAAGAAGCCGCCGATAATCAAAGGAATAGACTAATGATAACCCAGAACCAATCACCACCTCACAATGACTTGATAAACGTTATTGCAAGTCAAATTCTTTTGTACTCAGTCCGACTCAACTATCAAAGAGACCGCCGATAGAACAAAGGAATGGACCTATGATAATACATAACCACTGTCCACCTCACATATGACGAACGACATTGGAAGTGATATTCCTTTGTTCATGAACCGCCTCAACTACAAAGAAGCCGCCGATAATCAAAGGAATATACTAATGATAACCCATAACCAATCACTACCTCACATATGACTTGATAAACGTTATTGAAAGTCAAATTCTTTTGTACTTAGTCCGCCTCAACTTCAAAGAGACCGCCGATAGAACAAAGGAATGGACCTATGATAATACATAACCACTGTCCACCTCACATATGACGAACGACATTGGAAGTGATATTCCTTTGTCATGAACCGCCTCAACTACAAAGAAGCCGCCGATAATCAAAGGAATATACTAATGATAACCCAGAACCAATCACTACCTCACATATGACTTGATAAACGTTATTGAAAGTCAAATTCTTTTGTACTTAGTCCGCCTCAACTTCAAAGAGACCGCCGATAGAACAAAGGAATGGACCTATGATAATACATAACCACTGTCCACCTCACATATGACGAACGACATTGGAAGTGATATTCCTTTGTTCATGAACCGCCTCAACTACAAAGAAGCCGCCGATAATCAAAGGAATATACTAATGATAACCCATAACCAATCACTACCTCACATATGACTTGATAAACGTTATTGAAAGTCAAATTCTTTTGTACTTAGTCCGCCTCAACTTCAAAGAGACCGCCGATAGAACAAAGGAATGGACCTATGATAATACATAACCACTGTCCACCTCACATATGACGAACGACATTGGAAGTGATATTCCTTTGTTCATGAACCGCCTCAACTACAAAGAAGCCGCCGATAATCAAAGGAATATACTAATGATAACCCATAACCAATCACTACCTCACATATGACTTGATAAACGTTATTGAAAGTCAAATTCTTTTGTACTTAGTCCGCCTCAACTTCAAAGAGACCGCCGATAGAACAAAGGAATGGACCTATGATAATACATAACCACTGTTCACCTCACATATGACGAACGACATTGGAAGTGATATTCCTTTGTTCATGAACCGCCTCAACTACAAAGAAGCCGCCGATAATCAAAGGAATATACTAATGATAACCCATAACCAATCACTACCTCACATATGACTTGATAAACGTTATTGAAAGTCAAATTCTTTTGTACTTAGTCCGCCTCAACTTCAAAGAGACCGCCGATAGAACAAAGGAATGGACCTATGATAATACATAACCACTGTCCACCTCACATATGACGAACGACATTGGAAGTGATATTCCTTTGTACATGAACCGCCTCAACATCAAAGAAGCCGCCGATAATCAAAGGAATAGACTAATGATAACCCAGAACCAATCACTACCTCACATATGACTTGATAAACGTTATTGAAAGTCAAATTCTTTTGTACTTAGTCCGCCTCAACTTCAAAGAGACCGCCGATAGAACAAAGGAATGGACCTATGATAATACATAACCACTGTCCACCTCACATATGACGAACGACATTGGAAGTGATATTCCTTTGTACATGAACCGCCTCAACATCAAAGAAGCCGCCGATAATCAAAGGAATAGACTAATGATAACCCAGAACCAATCACTACCTCACATATGACTTGATAAACGTTATTGAAAGTCAAATTCTTTTGTACTTAGTCCGCCTCAACTTCAAAGAGACCGCCGATAGAACAAAGGAATGGACCTATGATAATACATAACCACTGTCCACCTCACATATGACGAACGACATTGGAAGTGATATTCCTTTGTTCATGAACCGCCTCAACTACAAAGAAGCCGCCGATAATCAAAGGAATATACTAATGATAACCCATAACCAATCACTACCTCACATATGACTTGATAAACGTTATTGAAAGTCAAATTCTTTTGTACTTAGTCCGCCTCAACTTCAAAGAGACCGCCGATAGAACAAAGGAATGGACCTATGATAATACATAACCACTGTCCACCTCACATATGACGAACGAATTGGAAGTGATATTCCTTTGTACATGAACCGCCTCAACATCAAAGAAGCCGCCGATAATCAAAGGAATAGACTAATGATAACCCAGAACCAATCACCTACCTCACATATGACTTGATAAACGTTATTGAAAGTCAAATTCTTTTGTACTTCAGTCCGCCTCAACTTCAAAGAGACCGCCGATAGAACAAAGGAATGGACCTATGATAATACATAACCACTGTCCACCTCACATATGACGAACGAATTGGAAGTGATATTCCTTTGTACATGAACCGCCTCAACATCAAAGAAGCCGCCGATAATCAAAGGAATAGACTAATGATAACCCAGAACCAATCACTACCTCACATATGACTTGATAAACGTTATTGAAAGTCAAATTCTTTTGTACTTAGTCCGCCTCAACTTCAAAGAGACCGCCGATAGAACAAAGGAATGGACCTATGATAATACATAACCACTGTCCACCTCACATATGACGAACGACATTGGAAGTGATATTCCTTTGTTCATGAACCGCCTCAACTACAAAGAAGCCGCCGATAATCAAAGGAATATACTAATGATAACCCATAACCAATCACTACCTCACATATGACTTGATAAACGTTATTGAAAGTCAAATTCTTTTGTACTTAGTCCGCCTCAACTTCAAAGAGACCGCCGATAGAACAAAGGAATGGACCTATGATAATACATAACCACTGTTCACCTCACATATGACGAACGACATTGGAAGTGATATTCCTTTGTTCATGAACCGCCTCAACTACAAAGAAGCCGCCGATAATCAAAGGAATATACTAATGATAACCCAGAACCAATCACTACCTCACATATGACTTGATAAACGTTATTGAAAGTCAAATTCTTTTGTACTTAGTCCGCCTCAACTTCAAAGAGACCGCCGATAGAACAAAGGAATGGACCTATGATAATACATAACCACTGTCCACCTCACATATGAAGAACGAAATTGGAAGTGATATTCCTTTGTACATGAACCGCCTCAACTACAAAGAAGCCGCCGATAATCAAAGGAATAGACTAATGATAACCCAGAACCAATCACTACCTCACATATGACTTGATAAACGTTTATGAAAGTCAAATTCTTTTGTACTTAGTCCGCCTCAACTTCAAAGAGACCGCCGATAGAACAAAGGAATGGACCTATGATAATACATAACCACTGTCCACCTCACATATGACGAACGACATTGGAAGTGATATTCCTTTGTTACATGAACCGCCTCAACATCAAAGAAGCCGCCGATAATCAAAGGAATAGACTAATGATAACCCAGAACCAATCACTACCTCACATATGACTTGATAAACGTTATTGAAAGTCAAATTCTTTTGTACTTAGTCCGCCTCAACTTCAAAGAGACCGCCTGATAGAACAAAGGAATGGACCTATGATAATACATAACCCACTGTTCACATCACATATGGACGAACGACATGGAAGTGAATCCTTGTTTCATGAACCGCCTCAAATACAAAGAAGCCGCCGATCTCAAAGGGAATATACTAATGAAACCAGAACCCACACTACCTCACCATCTGACTTGATAAACGTTTTTGAAAAGTTCAATCTTTTGTACTAGTCCGCCTCAACTTCAAGAGACCGCGACTAGACAAGGAAATGGACCTATGATAAACATAACCACTGTTCACCTTCACATATGAGAGAAAGACATTGGAAGTGATATTCCTTTTGTACATGAAC
>WIXP02000160.1:0-35748 GCA_009739505.2 Apolygus lucorum
CCTAACCATCCCTAACCATCCCTAACCATCCCTAACCATCCCTAACCATCCCTAACCCATCCCTAACCATCCCTAACCATCCCTAACCATCCCTAACCATCCCTAACCATCCCTAACCATCCTAACCATCCCTAACCATCCTAACCATCCCTAACCATCCCTAACCATCCCTAACCATCCCTAACCCTCCCTAACCATCCCTAACCATCCCTAACCATCCCTAACCATCCCTAACCATCCCTAACCATCCCTAACCATCCCTAACCATCCCTAACCCTCCCTAACCATCCCTAACCATCCCTAACCATCCCTAACCATCCCTAACCATCCCTAACCATCCCTAACCATCCCTAACCATCCCTACCATCCCTAACCATCCCTAACCATCCCTAACCATCCCTACCATCCCTAACCATCCCTAACCATCCCTAACCTCCCTAACCATCCCTAACCATCCCTAACCATCCCTAACCATCCCTAACCATCCCTAACCATCCCTAACCATCCCTAACCATCCCTACCATCCTAACCATCCCTAACCATCCCTAACCATCCCTAACCATCCCTAACCATCCCTAACCATCCCTAACCATCCCTAACCATCCCTAACCATCCTAACCATCCCTAACCATCCCTAACCATCCCTAACCATCCCTAACCATCCCTAACCATCCCTAACCATCCCTAACCATCCCTAACCATCCCTAACCATCCCTAACCATCCCTAACCATCCCTAACCATCCCTAACCATCCCTAACCATCCCTAAACCATCCCTAACCATCCCTAACCATCCTAACCATCCCTAACCATCCCTAACCATCCCTAACCATCCCTAACCATCCCTAACCATCCCTAACCATCCCTAACCATCCCTAACCATCCCTAACCATCCCTACCATCCCTAACCATCCCTAACCATCCCTAACCATCCCTAACCATCCCTAACCATCCCTAACCATCCCTAACCATCCCTAACCATCCCTAACCATCCCTAACCATCCCTAACCATCCCTAACCATCCCTAACCATCCCTAACCATCCCTAACCATCCCTAACCTCCCTACCATCCTAACCATCCCTAACCATCCCTAACCATCCCTAACCATCCCTAACCATCCCTAACCATCCCTAACCATCCCTAACCATCCCTACCATCCCTAACCATCCCTAACCATCCCTAACCATCCCTAACCATCCCTAACCATCCCTAACCATCCCTAACCATCCCTAACCTCCCTAACCATCCCTAACCATCCCTACCATCCCTAACCATCCCTAACCATCCCTAACCATCCCTAACCATCCCTAACCATCCCTAACCATCCCTAACCATCCCTAACCATCCCTAACCATCCCTAACCATCCCTAACCATCCCTAACCATCCCTAACCATCCCTAACCATCCCTAACCTCCCTAACCATCCCTACCATCCCTAACCATCCCTAACCATCCCTAACCATCCCTAACCATCCCTAACCATCCCTAACCATCCCTAACCATCCCTAACCATCCCTAACCATCCCTAACCATCCCTAACCATCCCTAACCATCCCTAACCATCCCTAACCATCCCTAACCATCCCTAACCATCCCTAACCATCCCTAACCATCCCTAACCATCCCTAACCATCCCTAACCATCCCTAACCATCCCTAACCATCCCTAACCATCCCTAACCATCCCTAACCATCCCTAACCATCCCTAACCATCCCTAACCATCCCTAACCATCCCTAACCATCCCTAACCATCCCTAACCATCCCTAACCATCCCTAACCATCCCTAACCATCCCTAACCATCCCTAACCATCCCTACCCCCCCTAATCCAAACCTAACCATCCCTAACATCCCTAACCATCCCTAACCATCCCTAACCATCCCTAACCATCCCTAACCATCCCTAACCATCCCTAACCATCCCTAACCATCCCTAACCATCCCTAACCATCCCTAACCATCCCTAACCATCCCTAACCATCCCTAACCATCCCTAACCATCCCTAACCATCCCTAACCATCCCTAACCATCCCTAACCATCCCTAACCATCCCTAACCATCCCTAACCATCCCTAACCATCCCTAACCATCCCTAACCATCCCTAACCATCCCTAACCATCCCTAACCATCCCTAACCATCCCTAACCATCCCTAACCATCCCTAACCATCCCTAACCATCCCTAACCATCCCTAACCATCCCTAACCATCCCTAACCATCCCTAACCATCCCTAACCATCCCTAACCATCCCTAACCATCCCTAACCATCCCTAACCATCCCTAACCATCCCTAACCATCCCTAACCATCCCTAACCATCCCTAACCATCCCTAACCATCCCTAACCATCCCTAACCATCCCTAACCATCCCTAACCATCCCTAACCATCCCTAACCATCCCTAACCATCCCTAACCATCCCTAACCATCCCTAACCATCCCTAACCATCCCTAACCATCCCTAACCATCCCTAACCATCCCTAACCATCCCTAACCATCCCTAACCATCCCTAACCATCCCTAACCATCCCTAACCATCCCTAACCATCCCTAACCATCCCTAACCATCCCTAACCATCCCTAACCATCCCTAACCATCCCTAACCATCCCTAACCATCCCTAACCATCCCTAACCATCCCTAACCATCCCTAACCATCCCTAACCATCCCTAACCATCCCTAACCATCCCTAACCATCCCTAACCATCCCTAACCATCCCTAACCATCCCTAACCATCCCTAACCATCCCTAACCATCCCTAACCATCCCTAACCATCCCTAACCATCCCTAACCATCCCTAACCATCCCTAACCATCCCTAACCATCCCTAACCATCCCTAACCATCCCTACCATCCAAACCCCCTAACCATCCCTAACCATCCCTAACCATCCCTAACCATCCCTAACCATCCCTAACCATCCCTAACCATCCCTAACCATCCCTAACCATCCCTAACCATCCCTAACCATCCCTAACCATCCCTAACCATCCCTAACCATCCCTAACCATCCCTAACCATCCCTAACCATCCCTAACCATCCCTAACCATCCCTAACCATCCCTAACCATCCCTAACCATCCCTAACCATCCCTAACCATCCCTAACCATCCCTAACCATCCCTAACCATCCCTAACCATCCCTAACCATCCCTAACCATCCCTAACCATCCCTAACCATCCCTAACCATCCCTAACCATCCCTAACCATCCCTAACCATCCCTAACCATCCCTAACCATCCCTAACCATCCCTAACCATCCCTAACCATCCCTAACCATCCCTAACCATCCCTAACCATCCCTAACCATCCCTAACCATCCCTAACCATCCCTAACCATCCCTAACCATCCCTAACCATCCCTAACCATCCCTAACCATCCCTAACCATCCCTAACCATCCCTAACCATCCCTAACCATCCCTAACCATCCCTAACCATCCCTAACCATCCCTAACCATCCCTAACCATCCCTAACCATCCCTAACCATCCCTAACCATCCCTAACCATCCCTAACCATCCCTAACCATCCCTAACCATCCCTAACCATCCCTAACCATCCCTAACCATCCCTAACCATCCCTAACCATCCCTAACCATCCCTAACCATCCCTAACCATCCCTAACCATCCCTAACCATCCCTAACCATCCCTAACCATCCCTAACCATCCCTAACCATCCCTAACCATCCCTAACCATCCCTAACCATCCCTAACCATCCCTAACCATCCCTAACCATCCCTAACCATCCCTAACCATCCCTAACCATCCCTAACCATCCCTAACCATCCCTAACCATCCCTAACCATCCCTAACCATCCCTAACCATCCCTACCATCCCTAACCATCCCTAACCATCCCTAACCATCCCTAACCATCCCTAACCATCCCTAACCATCCCTAACCATCCCTAACCATCCCTAACCATCCCTAACCATCCCTAACCATCCCTAACCATCCCTAACCATCCCTAACCATCCCTAACCATCCCTAACCATCCCTAACCATCCCTAACCATCCCTAACCATCCCTAACCATCCCTAACCATCCCTAACCATCCCTAACCATCCCTAACCATCCCTAACCATCCCTAACCATCCCTAACCATCCCTAACCATCCCTAACCATCCCTAACCATCCCTAACCATCCCTAACCATCCCTAACCATCCCTAACCATCCCTAACCATCCCTAACCATCCCTAACCATCCCTAACCATCCCTAACCATCCCTAACCATCCCTAACCATCCCTAACCATCCCTAACCATCCCTAACCATCCCTAACCATCCCTAACCATCCCTAACCATCCCTAACCATCCCTAACCATCCCTAACCATCCCTAACCATCCCTAACCATCCCTAACCATCCCTAACCATCCCTAACCATCCCTAACCATCCCTAACCATCCCTAACCATCCCTAACCATCCCTAACCATCCCTAACCATCCCTAACCATAACCATCCCTAACCATCCCTAACCATCCCTAACCATCCCTCCCTAACCATCCCTAACCATCCCTAACCATCCCTAACCATCCCTAACCATCCCTAACCATCCCTAACCATCCCTAACCATCCCTAACCATCCCTAACCATCCCTAACCATCCCTAACCATCCCTAACCATCCCTAACCATCCCTAACCATCCCTAACCATCCCTAACCATCCCTAACCATCCCTAACCATCCCTAACCATCCCTAACCATCCCTAACCATCCCTAACCATCCCTAACCATCCCTAACCATCCCTAACCATCCCTAACCATCCCTAACCATCCCTAACCATCCCTAACCATCCCTAACCATCCCTAACCATCCCTAACCATCCCTAACCATCCCTAACCATCCTAACCATCCCTAACCATCCCTAACCATCCCTAACCATCCCTAACCATCCCTAACCATCCCTAACCATCCCTAACCATCCCTAACCATCCCTAACCATCCCCCTAACCATCCCTAACCATCCCTAACCATCCCTAACCATCCCTAACCATCCCTAACCATCCCTAACCATCCCTAACCATCCCTAACCATCCCTAACCATCCCTAACCATCCCTAACCATCCCTAACCATCCCTAACCATCCCTAACCATCCCTAACCATCCCTAACCATCCCTAACCATCCCTAACCATCCCCTAACCATCCCTAACCATCCCTAACCATCCCTAACCATCCCTAACCATCCCTAACCATCCCTACCATCCCTAACCATCCCTAACCATCCCTAACCATCCCTAACCATCCCTAACCATCCCTAACCATCCCTAACCATCCCTAACCATCCCTAACCATCCCTAACCATCCCTAACCATCCCTAACCATCCCTAACCATCCCTAACCATCCCTAACCATCCCTAACCATCCCTAACCATCCCTAACCATCCCTAACCATCCCTAACCATCCCTAACCATCCCTAACCATCCCTAACCATCCCTAACCATCCCTAACCATCCCTAACCATCCCTAACCATCCCTAACCATCCCTAACCATCCCTAACCATCCCTAACCATCCCTAACCATCCCTAACCATCCCTAACCATCCCTAACCATCCCTAACCATCCCTAACCATCCCTAACCATCCCTAACCATCCCTAACCATCCCTAACCATCCCTAACCATCCCTAACCATCCCTAACCATCCCTAACCATCCCTAACCATCCCTAACCATCCCTAACCATCCCTAACCATCCCTAACCATCCCTAACCATCCCTAACCATCCCTAACCAAACCATCCCTAACCATCCCTAACCATCCCTAACCATCCCTAACCATCCCTAACCATCCCTAACCATCCCTAACCATCCCTAACCATCCCTAACCATCCCTAACCATCCCTAACCATCCCTAACCATCCCTAACCATCCCTAACCATCCCTAACCATCCCTAACCATCCCTAACCATCCCTAACCATCCCTAACCATCCCTAACCATCCCTAACCATCCCTAACCATCCCTAACCATCCCTAACCATCCCTACCCATCCCTAACCATCCCTAACCATCCCTAACCATCCCTAACCATCCCTAACCATCCCTAACCATCCCTAACCATCCCTAACCATCCCTAACCATCCCTAACCATCCCTAACCATCCCTAACCATCCCTAACCATCCCTAACCATCCCTACCATCCCTAACCATCCCTAACCATCCCTAACCATCCCTAACCATCCCTACCCATCCCTAACCATCCCTAACCATCCCTAACCATCCCTAACCATCCCTAACCATCCCTAACCATCCCTAACCATCCCTAACCATCCCTAACCATCCCTAACCATCCCTAACCATCCCTAACCATCCCTAACCATCCCTAACCATCCCTAACCATCCCTAACCATCCCTAACCATCCCTAACCATCCCTAACCATCCCTAACCATCCCTAACCATCCCTAACCATCCCTAACCATCCCTAACCATCCCTACCATCCCTAACCATCCCTAACCATCCCTAACCATCCCTAACCATCCCTAACCATCCCTAACCATCCCTAACCATCCCTAACCATCCCTAACCATCCCTAACCATCCCTAACCATCCCTAACCATCCCTAACCATCCCTAACCATCCCTAACCATCCCTAACCATCCCTACCCCCTAACCATCCCTAACCATCCCTAACCATCCCTAACCATCCCTAACCATCCATCCCTAACCATCCCTAACCATCCCTAACCATCCCTAACCATCCCTAACCATCCTAACCATCCCTAACCATCCCTAACCATCCCTAACCATCCCTAACCATCCCTAACCATCCCTAACCATCCCTAACCATCCCTAACCATCCCTAACCATCCCTAACCATCCCTAACCATCCCTACCATCCCTAACCATCCCTAACCATCCCTAACCATCCCTAACCATCCCTAACCATCCCTACCATCCCTAACCATCCCTAACCATCCTAACCATCCCTAACCATCCCTAACCATCCCTAACCATCCCTAACCATCCCTAACCATCCCTAACCATCCCTAACCATCCCTAACCATCCCTAACCATCCCTAACCATCCCTAACCATCCCTAACCATCCCTAACCATCCCTAACCATCCCTAACCATCCCTAACCATCCCTAACCATCCCTAACCATCCCTAACCATCCCTAACCATCCCTAACCATCCCTAACCATCCCTAACCATCCCTAACCATCCCTAACCATCCCTAACCATCCCTAACCATCCCTAACCATCCCTAACCATCCCTAACCATCCCTAACCATCCCTAACCATCCCTAACCATCCCTAACCATCCCTAACCATCCCTAACCATCCCTAACCATCCCTAACCATCCCTAACCATCCCTAACCATCCCTAACCATCCCTAACCATCCCTAACCATCCCTAACCATCCCTAACCATCCCTAACCATCCCTAACCATCCCTAACCATCCCTAACCATCCCTAACCATCCCTAACCATCCCTAACCATCCCTAACCATCCCTAACCATCCCTAACCATCCCTAACCATCCCTAACCCCAACCATCCCTAACCATCCCTAACCATCCCTAACCATCCCTAACCATCCCTAACCATCCCTAACCATCCCTAACCATCCCTAACCATCCCTAACCATCCCTAACCATCCCTACCATAACCATCCCTAACCATCCCTAACCATCCCTAACCATCCCTAACCATCCCTAACCATCCCTAACCATCCCTAACCATCCCTAACCATCCCTAACCATCCCTAACCATCCCTAACCATCCCTAACCATCCCTAACCATCCCTAACCATCCCTAACCATCCCTAACCATCCCTAACCATCCCTAACCATCCCTAACCATCCCTAACCATCCCTAACCATCCCTAACCATCCCTAACCATCCCTAACCATCCCTAACCATCCCTAACCATCCCTAACCATCCCTAACCATCCCTAACCATCCCTAACCATCCCTAACCATCCCTAACCATCCCTAACCATCCCTAACCATCCCTAACCATCCCTAACCATCCCTAACCATCCCTAACCATCCCTAACCATCCCTAACCATCCCTAACCATCCCTAACCATCCCTAACCATCCCTAACCATCCCTAACCATCCCTAACCATCCCTAACCATCCCTAACCATCCCTAACCATCCCTAACCATCCCTAACCATCCCTAACCATCCCTAACCATCCCTAACCATCCTAACCATCCCTAACCATCCCTAACCATCCCTAACCATCCCTAACCATCCCTAACCATCCCTAACCATCCCTAACCATCCCTAACCATCCCTAACCATCCCTAACCATCCCTAACCATCCCTAACCATCCCTAACCATCCCTAACCATCCCTACCATCCCTAACCATCCCTAACCATCCCTAACCATCCCTAACCATCCCTAACCATCCCTAACCATCCCTAACCCCTAACCATCCCTAACCATCCCTAACCATCCCTAACCATCCCTAACCATCCCTAACCATCCCTAACCATCCCTAACCATCCCTAACCATCCCTAACCATCCCTAACCATCCCTAACCATCCCTAACCATCCCTAACCATCCCTAACCATCCCTAACCATCCCTAACCATCCCTAACCATCCCTAACCATCCCTAACCATCCCTAACCATCCCTAACCATCCCTAACCATCCCTAACTAACCATCCCTAACCATCCCTAACCATCCCTAACCATCCCTAACCATCCCTAACCATCCCTAACCATCCCTAACCATCCCTAACCATCCCTAACCATCCCTAACCATCCCTAACCATCCCTAACCATCCCTAACCATCCCTAACCATCCCTAACCATCCCTAACCATCCCTAACCATCCCTAACCATCCCTAACCATCCCTAACCATCCCTAACCATCCCTAACCATCCCTAACCATCCCTAACCATCCCTAACCATCCCTAACCATCCCTAACCATCCCTAACCATCCCTAACCATCCCTAACCATCCCTAACCATACCATCCCTAACCATCCCTAACCATCCCTAACCATCCCTAACCATCCCTAACCATCCCTAACCATCCCTAACCATCCCTAACCATCCCTAACCATCCCTAACCATCCCTAACCATCCCTAACCATCCCTAACCATCCCTAACCATCCCTAACCATCCCTAACCATCCCTAACCATCCCTAACCATCCCTAACCATCCCTAACCATCCCTAACCATCCCTAACCATCCCTAACCATCCCTAACCATCCCTAACCATCCCTAACCATCCCTAACCATCCCTAACCATCCCTAACCATCCCTAACCATCCCTAACCATCCCTAACCATCCCTAACCATCCCTAACCATCCCTAACCATCCCTAACCATCCCTAACCATCCCTAACCATCCCTAACCATCCCTAACCATCCCTAACCATCCCTAACCATCCCTAACCATCCCTAACCATCCCTAACCATCCCTAACCATCCCTAACCATCCCTAACCATCCCTAACCATCCCTAACCATCCCTAACCATCCCTAACCATCCCTAACCATCCCTAACCATCCCTAACCATCCCTAACCATCCCTAACCATCCCTAACCATCCCTAACCATCCCTAACCATCCCTAACCATCCCTAACCATCCCTAACCATCCCTAACCATCCCTAACCATCCCTAACCATCCCTAACCATCCCTAACCATCCCTAACCATCCCTAACCATCCCTAACCATCCCTAACCATCCCTAACCATCCCTAACCATCCCTAACCATCCCTAACCATCCCTAACCATCCCTAACCATCCCTAACCATCCCTAACCATCCCTAACCATCCCTAACCATCCCTAACCATCCCTAACCATCCCTAACCATCCCTAACCATCCCTAACCATCCCTAACCATCCCTAACCATCCCTAACCATCCCTAACCATCCCTAACCATCCCTAACCATCCCTAACCATCCCTAACCATCCCTAACCATCCCTAACCATCCCTAACCATCCCTAACCATCCCTAACCATCCCTAACCATCCCTAACCATCCCTAACCATCCCTAACCATCCCTAACCATCCCTAACCATCCCTAACCATCCCTAACCATCCCTAACCATCCCTAACCATCCCTAACCATCCCTAACCATCCCTAACCATCCCTAACCATCCCTAACCATCCCTAACCATCCCTAACCATCCCTAACCATCCCTAACCATCCCTAACCATCCCTAACCATCCCTAACCATCCCTAACCATCCCTAACCATCCCTAACCATCCCTAACCATCCCTAACCATCCCTAACCATCCCTAACCATCCCTAACCATCCCTAACCATCCCTAACCATCCCTAACCATCCCTAACCATCCCTAACCATCCCTAACCATCCCTAACCATCCCTAACCATCCCTAACCATCCCTAACCATCCCTAACCATCCCTAACCATCCCTAACCATCCCTAACCATCCCTAACCATCCCTAACCATCCCTAACCATCCCTAACCATCCCTAACCATCCCTAACCATCCCTAACCATCCCTAACCATCCCTAACCATCCCTAACCATCCCTAACCATCCCTAACCATCCCTAACCATCCCTAACCATCCCTAACCATCCCTAACCATCCCTAACCATCCCTAACCATCCCTAACCATCCCTAACCATCCCTAACCATCCCTAACCATCCCTAACCATCCCTAACCATCCCTAACCATCCCTAACCATCCCTAACCATCCCTAACCATCCCTAACCATCCCTAACCATCCCTAACCATCCCTAACCATCCCTAACCATCCCTAACCATCCCTAACCATCCCTAACCATCCCTAACCATCCCTAACCATCCCTAACCATCCCTAACCATCCCTAACCATCCCTAACCATCCCTAACCATCCCTAACCATCCCTAACCATCCCTAACCATCCCTAACCATCCCTAACCATCCCTAACCATCCCTAACCATCCCTAACCATCCCTAACCATCCCTAACCATCCCTAACCATCCCTAACCATCCCTAACCATCCCTAACCATCCCTAACCATCCCTAACCATCCCTAACCATCCCTAACCATCCCTAACCATCCCTAACCATCCCTAACCATCCCTAACCATCCCTAACCATCCCTAACCATCCCTAACCATCCCTAACCATCCCTAACCATCCCTAACCATCCCTAACCATCCCTAACCATCCCTAACCATCCCTAACCATCCCTAACCATCCCTAACCATCCCTAACCATCCCTAACCATCCCTAACCATCCCTAACCATCCCTAACCATCCCTAACCATCCCTAACCATCCCTAACCATCCCTAACCATCCCTAACCATCCCTAACCATCCCTAACCATCCCTAACCATCCCTAACCATCCCTAACCATCCCTAACCATCCCTAACCATCCCTAACCATCCCTAACCATCCCTAACCATCCCTAACCATCCCTAACCATCCCTAACCATCCCTAACCATCCCTAACCATCCCTAACCATCCCTAACCATCCCTAACCATCCCTAACCATCCCTAACCATCCCTAACCATCCCTAACCATCCCTAACCATCCCTAACCATCCCTAACCATCCCTAACCATCCCTAACCATCCCTAACCATCCCTAACCATCCCTAACCATCCCTAACCATCCCTAACCATCCCTAACCATCCCTAACCATCCCTAACCATCCCTAACCATCCCTAACCATCCCTAACCATCCCTAACCATCCCTAACCATCCCTAACCATCCCTAACCATCCCTAACCATCCCTAACCATCCCTAACCATCCCTAACCATCCCTAACCATCCCTAACCATCCCTAACCATCCCTAACCATCCCTAACCATCCCTAACCATCCCTAACCATCCCTAACCATCCCTAACCATCCCTAACCATCCCTAACCATCCCTAACCATCCCTAACCATCCCTAACCATCCCTAACCATCCCTAACCATCCCTAACCATCCCTAACCATCCCTAACCATCCCTAACCATCCCTAACCATCCCTAACCATCCCTAACCATCCCTAACCATCCCTAACCATCCCTAACCATCCCTAACCATCCCTAACCATCCCTAACCATCCCTAACCATCCCTAACCATCCCTAACCATCCCTAACCATCCCTAACCATCCCTAACCATCCCTAACCATCCCTAACCATCCCTAACCATCCCTAACCATCCCTAACCATCCCTAACCATCCCTAACCATCCCTAACCATCCCTAACCATCCCTAACCATCCCTAACCATCCCTAACCATCCCTAACCATCCCTAACCAAACCATCCCTAACCATCCCTAACCATCCCTAACCATCCCTAACCATCCCTAACCATCCCTAACCATCCCTAACCATCCCTAACCATCCCTAACCATCCCTAACCATCCCTAACCATCCCTAACCATCCCTAACCATCCCTAACCATCCCTAACCATCCCTAACCATCCCTAACCATCCCTAACCATCCCTAACCATCCCTAACCATCCCTAACCATCCCTAACCATCCCTAACCATCCCTAACCATCCCTAACCATCCCTAACCATCCCTAACCATCCCTAACCATCCCTAACCATCCCTAACCATCCCTAACCATCCCTAACCATCCCTAACCATCCCTAACCATCCCTAACCATCCCTAACCATCCCTAACCATCCCTAACCATCCCTAACCATCCCTAACCATCCCTAACCATCCCTAACCATCCCTAACCATCCCTAACCATCCCTAACCATCCCTAACCATCCCTAACCATCCCTAACCATCCCTAACCATCCCTAACCATCCCTAACCATCCCTAACCATCCCTAACCATCCCTAACCATCCCTAACCATCCCTAACCATCCCTAACCATCCCTAACCATCCCTAACCATCCCTAACCATCCCTAACCATCCCTAACCATCCCTAACCATCCCTAACCATCCCTAACCATCCCTAACCATCCCTAACCATCCCTAACCATCCCTAACCATCCCTAACCATCCCTAACCATCCCTAACCATCCCTAACCATCCCTAACCATCCCTAACCATCCCTAACCATCCCTAACCATCCCTAACCATCCCTAACCATCCCTAACCATCCCTAACCATCCCTAACCATCCCTAACCATCCCTAACCATCCCTAACCATCCCTAACCATCCCTAACCATCCCTAACCATCCCTAACCATCCCTAACCATCCCTAACCATCCCTAACCATCCCTAACCATCCCTAACCATCCCTAACCATCCCTAACCATCCCTAACCATCCCTAACCATCCCTAACCATCCCTAACCATCCCTAACCATCCCTAACCATCCCTAACCATCCCTAACCATCCCTAACCATCCCTAACCATCCCTAACCATCCCTAACCATCCCTAACCATCCCTAACCATCCCTAACCATCCCTAACCATCCCTAACCATCCCTAACCATCCCTAACCATCCCTAACCATCCCTAACCATCCCTAACCATCCCTAACCATCCCTAACCATCCCTAACCATCCCTAACCATCCCTAACCATCCCTAACCATCCCTAACCATCCCTAACCATCCCTAACCATCCCTAACCATCCCTAACCATCCCTAACCATCCCTAACCATCCCTAACCATCCCTAACCATCCCTAACCATCCCTAACCATCCCTAACCATCCCTAACCATCCCTAACCATCCCTAACCATCCCTAACCATCCCTAACCATCCCTAACCATCCCTAACCATCCCTAACCATCCCTAACCATCCCTAACCATCCCTAACCATCCCTAACCATCCCTAACCATCCCTAACCATCCCTAACCATCCCTAACCATCCCTAACCATCCCTAACCATCCCTAACCATCCCTAACCATCCCTAACCATCCCTAACCATCCCTAACCATCCCTAACCATCCCTAACCATCCCTAACCATCCCTAACCATCCCTAACCATCCCTAACCATCCCTAACCATCCCTAACCATCCCTAACCATCCCTAACCATCCCTAACCATCCCTAACCATCCCTAACCATCCCTAACCATCCCTAACCATCCCTAACCATCCCTAACCATCCCTAACCATCCCTAACCATCCCTAACCATCCCTAACCATCCCTAACCATCCCTAACCATCCCTAACCATCCCTAACCATCCCTAACCATCCCTAACCATCCCTAACCATCCCTAACCATCCCTAACCATCCCTAACCATCCCTAACCATCCCTAACCATCCCTAACCATCCCTAACCATCCCTAACCATCCCTAACCATCCCTAACCATCCCTAACCATCCCTAACCATCCCTAACCATCCCTAACCATCCCTAACCATCCCTAACCATCCCTAACCATCCCTAACCATCCCTAACCATCCCTAACCATCCCTAACCATCCCTAACCATCCCTAACCATCCCTAACCATCCCTAACCATCCCTAACCATCCCTAACCATCCCTAACCATCCCTAACCATCCCTAACCATCCCTAACCATCCCTAACCATCCCTAACCATCCCTAACCATCCCTAACCATCCCTAACCATCCCTAACCATCCCTAACCATCCCTAACCATCCCTAACCATCCCTAACCATCCCTAACCATCCCTAACCATCCCTAACCATCCCTAACCATCCCTAACCATCCCTAACCATCCCTAACCATCCCTAACCATCCCTAACCATCCCTAACCATCCCTAACCATCCCTAACCATCCCTAACCATCCCTAACCATCCCTAACCATCCCTAACCATCCCTAACCATCCCTAACCATCCCTAACCATCCCTAACCATCCCTAACCATCCCTAACCATCCCTAACCATCCCTAACCATCCCTAACCATCCCTAACCATCCCTAACCATCCCTAACCATCCCTAACCATCCCTAACCATCCCTAACCATCCCTAACCATCCCTAACCATCCCTAACCATCCCTAACCATCCCTAACCATCCCTAACCATCCCTAACCATCCCTAACCATCCCTAACCATCCCTAACCATCCCTAACCATCCCTAACCATCCCTAACCATCCCTAACCATCCCTAACCATCCCTAACCATCCCTAACCATCCCTAACCATCCCTAACCATCCCTAACCATCCCTAACCATCCCTAACCATCCCTAACCATCCCTAACCATCCCTAACCATCCCTAACCATCCCTAACCATCCCTAACCATCCCTAACCATCCCTAACCATCCCTAACCATCCCTAACCATCCCTAACCATCCCTAACCATCCCTAACCATCCCTAACCATCCCTAACCATCCCTAACCATCCCTAACCATCCCTAACCATCCCTAACCATCCCTAACCATCCCTAACCATCCCTAACCATCCCTAACCATCCCTAACCATCCCTAACCATCCCTAACCATCCCTAACCATCCCTAACCATCCCTAACCATCCCTAACCATCCCTAACCATCCCTAACCATCCCTAACCATCCCTAACCATCCCTAACCATCCCTAACCATCCCTAACCATCCCTAACCATCCCTAACCATCCCTAACCATCCCTAACCATCCCTAACCATCCCTAACCATCCCTAACCATCCCTAACCATCCCTAACCATCCCTAACCATCCCTAACCATCCCTAACCATCCCTAACCATCCCTAACCATCCCTAACCATCCCTAACCATCCCTAACCATCCCTAACCATCCCTAACCATCCCTAACCATCCCTAACCATCCCTAACCATCCCTAACCATCCCTAACCATCCCTAACCATCCCTAACCATCCCTAACCATCCCTAACCATCCCTAACCATCCCTAACCATCCCTAACCATCCCTAACCATCCCTAACCATCCCTAACCATCCCTAACCATCCCTAACCATCCCTAACCATCCCTAACCATCCCTAACCATCCCTAACCATCCCTAACCATCCCTAACCATCCCTAACCATCCCTAACCATCCCTAACCATCCCTAACCATCCCTAACCATCCCTAACCATCCCTAACCATCCCTAACCATCCCTAACCATCCCTAACCATCCCTAACCATCCCTAACCATCCCTAACCATCCCTAACCATCCCTAACCATCCCTAACCATCCCTAACCATCCCTAACCATCCCTAACCATCCCTAACCATCCCTAACCATCCCTAACCATCCCTAACCATCCCTAACCATCCCTAACCATCCCTAACCATCCCTAACCATCCCTAACCATCCCTAACCATCCCTAACCATCCCTAACCATCCCTAACCATCCCTAACCATCCCTAACCATCCCTAACCATCCCTAACCATCCCTAACCATCCCTAACCATCCCTAACCATCCCTAACCATCCCTAACCATCCCTAACCATCCCTAACCATCCCTAACCATCCCTAACCATCCCTAACCATCCCTAACCATCCCTAACCATCCCTAACCATCCCTAACCATCCCTAACCATCCCTAACCATCCCTAACCATCCCTAACCATCCCTAACCATCCCTAACCATCCCTAACCATCCCTAACCATCCCTAACCATCCCTAACCATCCCTAACCATCCCTAACCATCCCTAACCATCCCTAACCATCCCTAACCATCCCTAACCATCCCTAACCATCCCTAACCATCCCTAACCATCCCTAACCATCCCTAACCATCCCTAACCATCCCTAACCATCCCTAACCATCCCTAACCATCCCTAACCATCCCTAACCATCCCTAACCATCCCTAACCATCCCTAACCATCCCTAACCATCCCTAACCATCCCTAACCATCCCTAACCATCCCTAACCATCCCTAACCATCCCTAACCATCCCTAACCATCCCTAACCATCCCTAACCATCCCTAACCATCCCTAACCATCCCTAACCATCCCTAACCATCCCTAACCATCCCTAACCATCCCTAACCATCCCTAACCATCCCTAACCATCCCTAACCATCCCTAACCATCCCTAACCATCCCTAACCATCCCTAACCATCCCTAACCATCCCTAACCATCCCTAACCATCCCTAACCATCCCTAACCATCCCTAACCATCCCTAACCATCCCTAACCATCCCTAACCATCCCTAACCATCCCTAACCATCCCTAACCATCCCTAACCATCCCTAACCATCCCTAACCATCCCTAACCATCCCTAACCATCCCTAACCATCCCTAACCATCCCTAACCATCCCTAACCATCCCTAACCATCCCTAACCATCCCTAACCATCCCTAACCATCCCTAACCATCCCTAACCATCCCTAACCATCCCTAACCATCCCTAACCATCCCTAACCATCCCTAACCATCCCTAACCATCCCTAACCATCCCTAACCATCCCTAACCATCCCTAACCATCCCTAACCATCCCTAACCATCCCTAACCATCCCTAACCATCCCTAACCATCCCTAACCATCCCTAACCATCCCTAACCATCCCTAACCATCCCTAACCATCCCTAACCATCCCTAACCATCCCTAACCATCCCTAACCATCCCTAACCATCCCTAACCATCCCTAACCATCCCTAACCATCCCTAACCATCCCTAACCATCCCTAACCATCCCTAACCATCCCTAACCATCCCTAACCATCCCTAACCATCCCTAACCATCCCTAACCATCCCTAACCATCCCTAACCATCCCTAACCATCCCTAACCATCCCTAACCATCCCTAACCATCCCTAACCATCCCTAACCATCCCTAACCATCCCTAACCATCCCTAACCATCCCTAACCATCCCTAACCATCCCTAACCATCCCTAACCATCCCTAACCATCCCTAACCATCCCTAACCATCCCTAACCATCCCTAACCATCCCTAACCATCCCTAACCATCCCTAACCATCCCTAACCATCCCTAACCATCCCTAACCATCCCTAACCATCCCTAACCATCCCTAACCATCCCTAACCATCCCTAACCATCCCTAACCATCCCTAACCATCCCTAACCATCCCTAACCATCCCTAACCATCCCTAACCATCCCTAACCATCCCTAACCATCCCTAACCATCCCTAACCATCCCTAACCATCCCTAACCATCCCTAACCATCCCTAACCATCCCTAACCATCCCTAACCATCCCTAACCATCCCTAACCATCCCTAACCATCCCTAACCATCCCTAACCATCCCTAACCATCCCTAACCATCCCTAACCATCCCTAACCATCCCTAACCATCCCTAACCATCCCTAACCATCCCTAACCATCCCTAACCATCCCTAACCATCCCTAACCATCCCTAACCATCCCTAACCATCCCTAACCATCCCTAACCATCCCTAACCATCCCTAACCATCCCTAACCATCCCTAACCATCCCTAACCATCCCTAACCATCCCTAACCATCCCTAACCATCCCTAACCATCCCTAACCATCCCTAACCATCCCTAACCATCCCTAACCATCCCTAACCATCCCTAACCATCCCTAACCATCCCTAACCATCCCTAACCATCCCTAACCATCCCTAACCATCCCTAACCATCCCTAACCATCCCTAACCATCCCTAACCATCCCTAACCATCCCTAACCATCCCTAACCATCCCTAACCATCCCTAACCATCCCTAACCATCCCTAACCATCCCTAACCATCCCTAACCATCCCTAACCATCCCTAACCATCCCTAACCATCCCTAACCATCCCTAACCATCCCTAACCATCCCTAACCATCCCTAACCATCCCTAACCATCCCTAACCATCCCTAACCATCCCTAACCATCCCTAACCATCCCTAACCATCCCTAACCATCCCTAACCATCCCTAACCATCCCTAACCATCCCTAACCATCCCTAACCATCCCTAACCATCCCTAACCATCCCTAACCATCCCTAACCATCCCTAACCATCCCTAACCATCCCTAACCATCCCTAACCATCCCTAACCATCCCTAACCATCCCTAACCATCCCTAACCATCCCTAACCATCCCTAACCATCCCTAACCATCCCTAACCATCCCTAACCATCCCTAACCATCCCTAACCATCCCTAACCATCCCTAACCATCCCTAACCATCCCTAACCATCCCTAACCATCCCTAACCATCCCTAACCATCCCTAACCATCCCTAACCATCCCTAACCATCCCTAACCATCCCTAACCATCCCTAACCATCCCTAACCATCCCTAACCATCCCTAACCATCCCTAACCATCCCTAACCATCCCTAACCATCCCTAACCATCCCTAACCATCCCTAACCATCCCTAACCATCCCTAACCATCCCTAACCATCCCTAACCATCCCTAACCATCCCTAACCATCCCTAACCATCCCTAACCATCCCTAACCATCCCTAACCATCCCTAACCATCCCTAACCATCCCTAACCATCCCTAACCATCCCTAACCATCCCTAACCATCCCTAACCATCCCTAACCATCCCTAACCATCCCTAACCATCCCTAACCATCCCTAACCATCCCTAACCATCCCTAACCATCCCTAACCATCCCTAACCATCCCTAACCATCCCTAACCATCCCTAACCATCCCTAACCATCCCTAACCATCCCTAACCATCCCTAACCATCCCTAACCATCCCTAACCATCCCTAACCATCCCTAACCATCCCTAACCATCCCTAACCATCCCTAACCATCCCTAACCATCCCTAACCATCCCTAACCATCCCTAACCATCCCTAACCATCCCTAACCATCCCTAACCATCCCTAACCATCCCTAACCATCCCTAACCATCCCTAACCATCCCTAACCATCCCTAACCATCCCTAACCATCCCTAACCATCCCTAACCATCCCTAACCATCCCTAACCATCCCTAACCATCCCTAACCATCCCTAACCATCCCTAACCATCCCTAACCATCCCTAACCATCCCTAACCATCCCTAACCATCCCTAACCATCCCTAACCATCCCTAACCATCCCTAACCATCCCTAACCATCCCTAACCATCCCTAACCATCCCTAACCATCCCTAACCATCCCTAACCATCCCTAACCATCCCTAACCATCCCTAACCATCCCTAACCATCCCTAACCATCCCTAACCATCCCTAACCATCCCTAACCATCCCTAACCATCCCTAACCATCCCTAACCATCCCTAACCATCCCTAACCATCCCTAACCATCCCTAACCATCCCTAACCATCCCTAACCATCCCTAACCATCCCTAACCATCCCTAACCATCCCTAACCATCCCTAACCATCCCTAACCATCCCTAACCATCCCTAACCATCCCTAACCATCCCTAACCATCCCTAACCATCCCTAACCATCCCTAACCATCCCTAACCATCCCTAACCATCCCTAACCATCCCTAACCATCCCTAACCATCCCTAACCATCCCTAACCATCCCTAACCATCCCTAACCATCCCTAACCATCCCTAACCATCCCTAACCATCCCTAACCATCCCTAACCATCCCTAACCATCCCTAACCATCCCTAACCATCCCTAACCATCCCTAACCATCCCTAACCATCCCTAACCATCCCTAACCATCCCTAACCATCCCTAACCATCCCTAACCATCCCTAACCATCCCTAACCATCCCTAACCATCCCTAACCATCCCTAACCATCCCTAACCATCCCTAACCATCCCTAACCATCCCTAACCATCCCTAACCATCCCTAACCATCCCTAACCATCCCTAACCATCCCTAACCATCCCTAACCATCCCTAACCATCCCTAACCATCCCTAACCATCCCTAACCATCCCTAACCATCCCTAACCATCCCTAACCATCCCTAACCATCCCTAACCATCCCTAACCATCCCTAACCATCCCTAACCATCCCTAACCATCCCTAACCATCCCTAACCATCCCTAACCATCCCTAACCATCCCTAACCATCCCTAACCATCCCTAACCATCCCTAACCATCCCTAACCATCCCTAACCATCCCTAACCATCCCTAACCATCCCTAACCATCCCTAACCATCCCTAACCATCCCTAACCATCCCTAACCATCCCTAACCATCCCTAACCATCCCTAACCATCCCTAACCATCCCTAACCATCCCTAACCATCCCTAACCATCCCTAACCATCCCTAACCATCCCTAACCATCCCTAACCATCCCTAACCATCCCTAACCATCCCTAACCATCCCTAACCATCCCTAACCATCCCTAACCATCCCTAACCATCCCTAACCATCCCTAACCATCCCTAACCATCCCTAACCATCCCTAACCATCCCTAACCATCCCTAACCATCCCTAACCATCCCTAACCATCCCTAACCATCCCTAACCATCCCTAACCATCCCTAACCATCCCTAACCATCCCTAACCATCCCTAACCATCCCTAACCATCCCTAACCATCCCTAACCATCCCTAACCATCCCTAACCATCCCTAACCATCCCTAACCATCCCTAACCATCCCTAACCATCCCTAACCATCCCTAACCATCCCTAACCATCCCTAACCATCCCTAACCATCCCTAACCATCCCTAACCATCCCTAACCATCCCTAACCATCCCTAACCATCCCTAACCATCCCTAACCATCCCTAACCATCCCTAACCATCCCTAACCATCCCTAACCATCCCTAACCATCCCTAACCATCCCTAACCATCCCTAACCATCCCTAACCATCCCTAACCATCCCTAACCATCCCTAACCATCCCTAACCATCCCTAACCATCCCTAACCATCCCTAACCATCCCTAACCATCCCTAACCATCCCTAACCATCCCTAACCATCCCTAACCATCCCTAACCATCCCTAACCATCCCTAACCATCCCTAACCATCCCTAACCATCCCTAACCATCCCTAACCATCCCTAACCATCCCTAACCATCCCTAACCATCCCTAACCATCCCTAACCATCCCTAACCATCCCTAACCATCCCTAACCATCCCTAACCATCCCTAACCATCCCTAACCATCCCTAACCATCCCTAACCATCCCTAACCATCCCTAACCATCCCTAACCATCCCTAACCATCCCTAACCATCCCTAACCATCCCTAACCATCCCTAACCATCCCTAACCATCCCTAACCATCCCTAACCATCCCTAACCATCCCTAACCATCCCTAACCATCCCTAACCATCCCTAACCATCCCTAACCATCCCTAACCATCCCTAACCATCCCTAACCATCCCTAACCATCCCTAACCATCCCTAACCATCCCTAACCATCCCTAACCATCCCTAACCATCCCTAACCATCCCTAACCATCCCTAACCATCCCTAACCATCCCTAACCATCCCTAACCATCCCTAACCATCCCTAACCATCCCTAACCATCCCTAACCATCCCTAACCATCCCTAACCATCCCTAACCATCCCTAACCATCCCTAACCATCCCTAACCATCCCTAACCATCCCTAACCATCCCTAACCATCCCTAACCATCCCTAACCATCCCTAACCATCCCTAACCATCCCTAACCATCCCTAACCATCCCTAACCATCCCTAACCATCCCTAACCATCCCTAACCATCCCTAACCATCCCTAACCATCCCTAACCATCCCTAACCATCCCTAACCATCCCTAACCATCCCTAACCATCCCTAACCATCCCTAACCATCCCTAACCATCCCTAACCATCCCTAACCATCCCTAACCATCCCTAACCATCCCTAACCATCCCTAACCATCCCTAACCATCCCTAACCATCCCTAACCATCCCTAACCATCCCTAACCATCCCTAACCATCCCTAACCATCCCTAACCATCCCTAACCATCCCTAACCATCCCTAACCATCCCTAACCATCCCTAACCATCCCTAACCATCCCTAACCATCCCTAACCATCCCTAACCATCCCTAACCATCCCTAACCATCCCTAACCATCCCTAACCATCCCTAACCATCCCTAACCATCCCTAACCATCCCTAACCATCCCTAACCATCCCTAACCATCCCTAACCATCCCTAACCATCCCTAACCATCCCTAACCATCCCTAACCATCCCTAACCATCCCTAACCATCCCTAACCATCCCTAACCATCCCTAACCATCCCTAACCATCCCTAACCATCCCTAACCATCCCTAACCATCCCTAACCATCCCTAACCATCCCTAACCATCCCTAACCATCCCTAACCATCCCTAACCATCCCTAACCATCCCTAACCATCCCTAACCATCCCTAACCATCCCTAACCATCCCTAACCATCCCTAACCATCCCTAACCATCCCTAACCATCCCTAACCATCCCTAACCATCCCTAACCATCCCTAACCATCCCTAACCATCCCTAACCATCCCTAACCATCCCTAACCATCCCTAACCATCCCTAACCATCCCTAACCATCCCTAACCATCCCTAACCATCCCTAACCATCCCTAACCATCCCTAACCATCCCTAACCATCCCTAACCATCCCTAACCATCCCTAACCATCCCTAACCATCCCTAACCATCCCTAACCATCCCTAACCATCCCTAACCATCCCTAACCATCCCTAACCATCCCTAACCATCCCTAACCATCCCTAACCATCCCTAACCATCCCTAACCATCCCTAACCATCCCTAACCATCCCTAACCATCCCTAACCATCCCTAACCATCCCTAACCATCCCTAACCATCCCTAACCATCCCTAACCATCCCTAACCATCCCTAACCATCCCTAACCATCCCTAACCATCCCTAACCATCCCTAACCATCCCTAACCATCCCTAACCATCCCTAACCATCCCTAACCATCCCTAACCATCCCTAACCATCCCTAACCATCCCTAACCATCCCTAACCATCCCTAACCATCCCTAACCATCCCTAACCATCCCTAACCATCCCTAACCATCCCTAACCATCCCTAACCATCCCTAACCATCCCTAACCATCCCTAACCATCCCTAACCATCCCTAACCATCCCTAACCATCCCTAACCATCCCTAACCATCCCTAACCATCCCTAACCATCCCTAACCATCCCTAACCATCCCTAACCATCCCTAACCATCCCTAACCATCCCTAACCATCCCTAACCATCCCTAACCATCCCTAACCATCCCTAACCATCCCTAACCATCCCTAACCATCCCTAACCATCCCTAACCATCCCTAACCATCCCTAACCATCCCTAACCATCCCTAACCATCCCTAACCATCCCTAACCATCCCTAACCATCCCTAACCATCCCTAACCATCCCTAACCATCCCTAACCATCCCTAACCATCCCTAACCATCCCTAACCATCCCTAACCATCCCTAACCATCCCTAACCATCCCTAACCATCCCTAACCATCCCTAACCATCCCTAACCATCCCTAACCATCCCTAACCATCCCTAACCATCCCTAACCATCCCTAACCATCCCTAACCATCCCTAACCATCCCTAACCATCCCTAACCATCCCTAACCATCCCTAACCATCCCTAACCATCCCTAACCATCCCTAACCATCCCTAACCATCCCTAACCATCCCTAACCATCCCTAACCATCCCTAACCATCCCTAACCATCCCTAACCATCCCTAACCATCCCTAACCATCCCTAACCATCCCTAACCATCCCTAACCATCCCTAACCATCCCTAACCATCCCTAACCATCCCTAACCATCCCTAACCATCCCTAACCATCCCTAACCATCCCTAACCATCCCTAACCATCCCTAACCATCCCTAACCATCCCTAACCATCCCTAACCATCCCTAACCATCCCTAACCATCCCTAACCATCCCTAACCATCCCTAACCATCCCTAACCATCCCTAACCATCCCTAACCATCCCTAACCATCCCTAACCATCCCTAACCATCCCTAACCATCCCTAACCATCCCTAACCATCCCTAACCATCCCTAACCATCCCTAACCATCCCTAACCATCCCTAACCATCCCTAACCATCCCTAACCATCCCTAACCATCCCTAACCATCCCTAACCATCCCTAACCATCCCTAACCATCCCTAACCATCCCTAACCATCCCTAACCATCCCTAACCATCCCTAACCATCCCTAACCATCCCTAACCATCCCTAACCATCCCTAACCATCCCTAACCATCCCTAACCATCCCTAACCATCCCTAACCATCCCTAACCATCCCTAACCATCCCTAACCATCCCTAACCATCCCTAACCATCCCTAACCATCCCTAACCATCCCTAACCATCCCTAACCATCCCTAACCATCCCTAACCATCCCTAACCATCCCTAACCATCCCTAACCATCCCTAACCATCCCTAACCATCCCTAACCATCCCTAACCATCCCTAACCATCCCTAACCATCCCTAACCATCCCTAACCATCCCTAACCATCCCTAACCATCCCTAACCATCCCTAACCATCCCTAACCATCCCTAACCATCCCTAACCATCCCTAACCATCCCTAACCATCCCTAACCATCCCTAACCATCCCTAACCATCCCTAACCATCCCTAACCATCCCTAACCATCCCTAACCATCCCTAACCATCCCTAACCATCCCTAACCATCCCTAACCATCCCTAACCATCCCTAACCATCCCTAACCATCCCTAACCATCCCTAACCATCCCTAACCATCCCTAACCATCCCTAACCATCCCTAACCATCCCTAACCATCCCTAACCATCCCTAACCATCCCTAACCATCCCTAACCATCCCTAACCATCCCTAACCATCCCTAACCATCCCTAACCATCCCTAACCATCCCTAACCATCCCTAACCATCCCTAACCATCCCTAACCATCCCTAACCATCCCTAACCATCCCTAACCATCCCTAACCATCCCTAACCATCCCTAACCATCCCTAACCATCCCTAACCATCCCTAACCATCCCTAACCATCCCTAACCATCCCTAACCATCCCTAACCATCCCTAACCATCCCTAACCATCCCTAACCATCCCTAACCATCCCTAACCATCCCTAACCATCCCTAACCATCCCTAACCATCCCTAACCATCCCTAACCATCCCTAACCATCCCTAACCATCCCTAACCATCCCTAACCATCCCTAACCATCCCTAACCATCCCTAACCATCCCTAACCATCCCTAACCATCCCTAACCATCCCTAACCATCCCTAACCATCCCTAACCATCCCTAACCATCCCTAACCATCCCTAACCATCCCTAACCATCCCTAACCATCCCTAACCATCCCTAACCATCCCTAACCATCCCTAACCATCCCTAACCATCCCTAACCATCCCTAACCATCCCTAACCATCCCTAACCATCCCTAACCATCCCTAACCATCCCTAACCATCCCTAACCATCCCTAACCATCCCTAACCATCCCTAACCATCCCTAACCATCCCTAACCATCCCTAACCATCCCTAACCATCCCTAACCATCCCTAACCATCCCTAACCATCCCTAACCATCCCTAACCATCCCTAACCATCCCTAACCATCCCTAACCATCCCTAACCATCCCTAACCATCCCTAACCATCCCTAACCATCCCTAACCATCCCTAACCATCCCTAACCATCCCTAACCATCCCTAACCATCCCTAACCATCCCTAACCATCCCTAACCATCCCTAACCATCCCTAACCATCCCTAACCATCCCTAACCATCCCTAACCATCCCTAACCATCCCTAACCATCCCTAACCATCCCTAACCATCCCTAACCATCCCTAACCATCCCTAACCATCCCTAACCATCCCTAACCATCCCTAACCATCCCTAACCATCCCTAACCATCCCTAACCATCCCTAACCATCCCTAACCATCCCTAACCATCCCTAACCATCCCTAACCATCCCTAACCATCCCTAACCATCCCTAACCATCCCTAACCATCCCTAACCATCCCTAACCATCCCTAACCATCCCTAACCATCCCTAACCATCCCTAACCATCCCTAACCATCCCTAACCATCCCTAACCATCCCTAACCATCCCTAACCATCCCTAACCATCCCTAACCATCCCTAACCATCCCTAACCATCCCTAACCATCCCTAACCATCCCTAACCATCCCTAACCATCCCTAACCATCCCTAACCATCCCTAACCATCCCTAACCATCCCTAACCATCCCTAACCATCCCTAACCATCCCTAACCATCCCTAACCATCCCTAACCATCCCTAACCATCCCTAACCATCCCTAACCATCCCTAACCATCCCTAACCATCCCTAACCATCCCTAACCATCCCTAACCATCCCTAACCATCCCTAACCATCCCTAACCATCCCTAACCATCCCTAACCATCCCTAACCATCCCTAACCATCCCTAACCATCCCTAACCATCCCTAACCATCCCTAACCATCCCTAACCATCCCTAACCATCCCTAACCATCCCTAACCATCCCTAACCATCCCTAACCATCCCTAACCATCCCTAACCATCCCTAACCATCCCTAACCATCCCTAACCATCCCTAACCATCCCTAACCATCCCTAACCATCCCTAACCATCCCTAACCATCCCTAACCATCCCTAACCATCCCTAACCATCCCTAACCATCCCTAACCATCCCTAACCATCCCTAACCATCCCTAACCATCCCTAACCATCCCTAACCATCCCTAACCATCCCTAACCATCCCTAACCATCCCTAACCATCCCTAACCATCCCTAACCATCCCTAACCATCCCTAACCATCCCTAACCATCCCTAACCATCCCTAACCATCCCTAACCATCCCTAACCATCCCTAACCATCCCTAACCATCCCTAACCATCCCTAACCATCCCTAACCATCCCTAACCATCCCTAACCATCCCTAACCATCCCTAACCATCCCTAACCATCCCTAACCATCCCTAACCATCCCTAACCATCCCTAACCATCCCTAACCATCCCTAACCATCCCTAACCATCCCTAACCATCCCTAACCATCCCTAACCATCCCTAACCATCCCTAACCATCCCTAACCATCCCTAACCATCCCTAACCATCCCTAACCATCCCTAACCATCCCTAACCATCCCTAACCATCCCTAACCATCCCTAACCATCCCTAACCATCCCTAACCATCCCTAACCATCCCTAACCATCCCTAACCATCCCTAACCATCCCTAACCATCCCTAACCATCCCTAACCATCCCTAACCATCCCTAACCATCCCTAACCATCCCTAACCATCCCTAACCATCCCTAACCATCCCTAACCATCCCTAACCATCCCTAACCATCCCTAACCATCCCTAACCATCCCTAACCATCCCTAACCATCCCTAACCATCCCTAACCATCCCTAACCATCCCTAACCATCCCTAACCATCCCTAACCATCCCTAACCATCCCTAACCATCCCTAACCATCCCTAACCATCCCTAACCATCCCTAACCATCCCTAACCATCCCTAACCATCCCTAACCATCCCTAACCATCCCTAACCATCCCTAACCATCCCTAACCATCCCTAACCATCCCTAACCATCCCTAACCATCCCTAACCATCCCTAACCATCCCTAACCATCCCTAACCATCCCTAACCATCCCTAACCATCCCTAACCATCCCTAACCATCCCTAACCATCCCTAACCATCCCTAACCATCCCTAACCATCCCTAACCATCCCTAACCATCCCTAACCATCCCTAACCATCCCTAACCATCCCTAACCATCCCTAACCATCCCTAACCATCCCTAACCATCCCTAACCATCCCTAACCATCCCTAACCATCCCTAACCATCCCTAACCATCCCTAACCATCCCTAACCATCCCTAACCATCCCTAACCATCCCTAACCATCCCTAACCATCCCTAACCATCCCTAACCATCCCTAACCATCCCTAACCATCCCTAACCATCCCTAACCATCCCTAACCATCCCTAACCATCCCTAACCATCCCTAACCATCCCTAACCATCCCTAACCATCCCTAACCATCCCTAACCATCCCTAACCATCCCTAACCATCCCTAACCATCCCTAACCATCCCTAACCATCCCTAACCATCCCTAACCATCCCTAACCATCCCTAACCATCCCTAACCATCCCTAACCATCCCTAACCATCCCTAACCATCCCTAACCATCCCTAACCATCCCTAACCATCCCTAACCATCCCTAACCATCCCTAACCATCCCTAACCATCCCTAACCATCCCTAACCATCCCTAACCATCCCTAACCATCCCTAACCATCCCTAACCATCCCTAACCATCCCTAACCATCCCTAACCATCCCTAACCATCCCTAACCATCCCTAACCATCCCTAACCATCCCTAACCATCCCTAACCATCCCTAACCATCCCTAACCATCCCTAACCATCCCTAACCATCCCTAACCATCCCTAACCATCCCTAACCATCCCTAACCATCCCTAACCATCCCTAACCATCCCTAACCATCCCTAACCATCCCTAACCATCCCTAACCATCCCTAACCATCCCTAACCATCCCTAACCATCCCTAACCATCCCTAACCATCCCTAACCATCCCTAACCATCCCTAACCATCCCTAACCCCCCATCCCTAACCATCCCTAACCATCCCTAACCATCCCTAACCATCCCTAACCATCCCTAACCATCCCTAACCATCCCTAACCATCCCTAACCATCCCTAACCATCCCTAACCATCCCTAACCATCCCTAACCATCCCTAACCATCCCTAACCATCCCTAACCATCCCTAACCATCCCTAACCATCCCTAACCATCCCTAACCATCCCTAACCATCCCTAACCATCCCTAACCATCCCTAACCATCCCTAACCATCCCTAACCATCAACCATCCCTAACCATCCCTAACCATCCCTAACCATCCCTAACCATCCCTAACCATCCCTAACCATCCCTAACCATCCCTAACCATCCCTAACCATCCCTAACCATCCCTAACCATCCCTAACCATCCCTAACCATCCCTAACCATCCCTAACCATCCCTAACCATCCCTAACCATCCCTAACCATCCCTAACCATCCCTAACCATCCCTAACCATCCCTAACCATCCCTAACCATCCCTAACCATCCCTAACCATCCCTAACCATCCCTAACCATCCCTAACCATCCCTAACCATCCCTAACCATCCCTAACCATCCCTAACCATCCCTAACCATCCCTAACCATCCCTAACCATCCCTAACCATCCCTAACCATCCCTAACCATCCCTAACCATCCCTAACCATCCCTAACCATCCCTAACCATCCCTAACCATCCCTAACCATCCCTAACCATCCCTAACCATCCCTAACCATCCCTAACCATCCCTAACCATCCCTAACCATCCCTACCTACCATCCCTAACCATCCCTAACCATCCCTAACCATCCCTAACCATCCCTAACCATCCCTAACCATCCCTAACCATCCCTAACCATCCCTAACCATCCCTAACCATCCCTAACCATCCCTAACCATCCCTAACCATCCCTAACCATCCCTAACCATCCTAACCATCCCTAACCATCCCTAACCATCCCTAACCATCCCTAACCATCCCTAACCATCCCTAACCATCCCTAACCATCCCTAACCATCCCTAACCATCCCTAACCATCCCTAACCATCCCTAACCATCCCTAACCATCCCTAACCATCCCTAACCATCCTAACCATCCCTAACCATCCCTAACCATCCCTAACCATCCCTAACCATCCCTAACCATCCCTAACCATCCCTAACCATCCCTAACCATCCCTAACCATCCCTAACCATCCCTAACCATCCCTAACCATCCCTAACCATCCCTAACCATCCCTAACCATCCCTAACCATCCCTAACCATCCCTAACCATCCCTAACCATCCCTAACCATCCCTAACCATCCCTAACCATCCCTAACCATCCCTAACCATCCCTAACCATCCCTCCCTAACCATCCCTAACCCTAACCATCCCTAACCATCCCTAACCATCCCTAACATCCCTAACCATCCCTAACCATCCCTAACCATCCCTAACCATCCCTAACCATCCCTAACCATCCCTAAACCATCCCTAACCATCCCTAACCATCCCTAACCATCCCTAACCATCCCTAACCATCCCTAACCATCCCTAACCATCCCTAACCATCCCTAACCATCCCTAACCATCCCTAACCATCCCTAACCATCCCTAACCATCCCTAACCATCCCTAACCATCCCTAACCATCCCTAACCATCCCTAACCATCCCTAACCATCCCTAACCATCCCTAACCATCCCTAACCATCCCTAACCATCCCTAACCATCCCTAACCATCCCTAACCATCCCTAACCATCCCTAACCATCCCTAACCATCCCTAACCATCCCTAACCATCCCTAACCATCCCTAACCATCCCTAACCATCCCTAACCATCCCTAACCATCCCTAACCATCCCTAACCATCCCTAACCATCCCTAACCATCCCTAACCATCCCTAACCATCCCTAACCATCCCTAACCATCCCTAACCATCCCTAACCATCCCTAACCATCCTACCATCCCTAACCATCCCTAACCATCCCTAACCATCCCTAACCATCCCTAACCATCCCTAACCATCCCTAACCATCCCTAACCATCCCTAACCATCCCTAACCATCCCTAACCATCCCTAACCATCCCTAACCATCCCTAACCATCCCTAACCATCCCTAACCATCCCTAACCATCCCTAACCATCCCTAACCATCCCTAACCATCCCTAACCATCCCTAACCATCCCTAACCATCCCTAACCATCCCTAACCTCCCTAACCATCCCTAACCATCCCTAACCATCCCTAACCATCCCTAACCATCCCTAACCATCCCTAACCATCCCTAACCATCCCTAACCATCCCTAACCATCCCTAACCATCCTAACCATCCCTAACCATCCCTAACCATCCCTAACCATCCCTAACCATCCTAACCATCCCTAACCATCCCTAACCATCCCTAACCATCCCTAACCATCCCTACCCTCCCTAACCATCCCTAACCATCCCTAACCATCCCTAACCCTCCCTAACCATCCCTAACCATCCCTAACCATCCCCATCCCTAACCATCCCTAACCATCCCTAACCATCCCTAACCATCCCTAACCATCCCTAACCATCCCTAACCATCCCTAACCATCCCTAACCATCCCTACCATCCCTAACCATCCCTAACCATCCCTAACCATCCCTAACCATCCCTAACCATCCCTAACCATCCCTAACCATCCCTAACCATCCCTAACCATCCCTAACCATCCCTAACCATCCCTAACCATCCCTAACCATCCTAACATCCCTAACCATCCCTAACCATCCCTAACCATCCCTAACCATCCCTAACCATCCCTAACCATCCCTAACCACCCTAACCATCCCTAACCATCCCTAACCATCCCTAACCATCCCTAACCATCCCTAACCATCCCTAACCATCCCTAACCATCCCTAACCATCCCTAACCATCCCTAACCATCCCTAACCATCCCTAACCATCCCTAACCATCCCTAACCATCCCTAACCATCCCTAACCATCCCTAACCATCCCTAACCATCCCTAACCATCCCTAACCATCCCTAACCATCCCTAACCATCCCTAACCTCCCTAACCATCCCTAACCATCCCTAACCATCCCTAACCATCCCTAACCATCCCTAACCATCCCTAACCATCCCTAACCATCCCTAACCATCCCTAACCATCCCTAACCATCCCTAACCATCCCTAACCATCCCTAACCATCCTAACCATCCCTAACCATCCCTAACCATCCCTAACCATCCCTACCATCCCTAAACCATCCCTAACCATCCCTAACATCCCTAACCATCCCTAACCATCCCTAACCATCCCTAACCATCCCTAACCATCCCTAACCATCTAACCATCCTAACCATCCCTAACCATCCCTAACCATCCCTAACCATCCCTAACCATCCCTAACCATCCCTAACCATCCCTAACCATCCCTAACCATCCCTAACCATCCCTAACCATCCCTAACCATCCCTAACCATCCCTAACCATCCCTAACCATCCCTAACCATCCCTAACCATCCCTAACCATCCCTAACCATCCCTAACCATCCCCCTAACCATCCCTAACCATCCCTAACCATCCCTAACCACCATCCCAACCATCCCTAACCATCCCTAACCATCCCTAACCATCCCTAACCATCCCTAACCATCCCTACCATCCCTAACCATCCCTAACCATCCCTAACCATCCCTAACCATCCCTAACCATCCCTAACCATCCCTAACCATCCCTAACCATCCCTAACCATCCCTAACCATCCTAACCATCCCTAACCATCCCTAACCATCCTATCCCTAACCATCCCTAACCATCCCTAACCATCCCTAACCATCCCTAACCATCCCTAACCATCCCTAACCATCCCTAACCATCCCTAACCATCCCTAACCATCCCTAACCATCCCTAACCATCCCTAACCATCCCTAACCATCCCTAACCATCCCTAACCATCCCTAACCATCCTAACCATCCCTAACCATCCCTAACCATCCCTAACCATCCCTAACCATCCCTAACCATCCCTAACCATCCCTAACCATCCCTAACCATCCCTAACCATCCCTAACCATCCCTAACCATCCCTAACCATCCCTAACCATCCCCTAACCATCCCTAACCTCCCTAACCCCATCCCTAACCATCCCTAACCATCCCTAACCATCCCTAACCATCCCTAACCATCCCTAACCATCCCTAACCATCCCTAACCATCCCTAACCATCCCTAACCATCCCTAACCATCCCTAACCATCCCTAACCATCCCTAACCATCCCTAACCATCCCTAACCATCCCTAACCATCCCTAACCATCCCTAACCATCCAACCATCCCTAACCATCCCTAACCATCCCTACCATCCCTAACCATCCCTAACCATCCCTAACCATCCCTAACCATCCCTAACCATCCCTAACCATCCCTAACCATCCCTAATCCCTAACCACCATCCCTAACCATCCCTAACCATCCCTAACATCCCTAACCATCCCTAACCATCCCTAACCATCCCTAACCATCCCTAACCATCCCTAACCATCCCTAACCATCCCTAACCATCCCTAACCATCCCTAACCATCCCTAACCATCCCTAACCATCCCTAACCATCCCTACCATCCCTAACCATCCCTAACCATCCCTAACCATCCCTAACCATCCCTAACCATCCCTAACCATCCCTAACCATCCCTACCATCCCTAACCATCCCTAACCATCCCTAACCATCCCTAACCATCCCTAACCATCCCTAACCATCCCTACCCTCCCTACCCATCCCTAACCATCCCTAACATCCCTAACCACCCTAACCATCCCTAACCATCCTAACCATCCCTAACATCCCTACCACCCATCCCTAACCATCCCTAACCATCCCTAACCATCCCTACCATCCCTAACCATCCCTAACCATCCCTACCATCCCTAATCCATCCCTAACCATCCCTAACCATCCCCTAACCATCCCTAACCATCCCTAACCATCCCTAACCATCCCTAACCATCCCTAACCATCCCTACCATCCCTAACCATCCCTAACCATCCCTAACCATCCCTAACCATCCCTAACCATCCCTAACCATCCCTAACCATCCCTAACCATCCCTAACCATCCCTAACCATCCCTAACCATCCCTAACCATCCCTAACCATCCCTAACCATCCCTAACCATCCCTAAACCATCCCTAACCATCCCTAACCATCCCTAACCATCCCTAACCATCCCTAACCATCCCTAACCATCCCTAACCATCCCTAACCATCCCTAACCATCCCTAACCATCCCTACCATCCCTAACCATCCCTAACCATCCCTAACCATCCCTAACCATCCCTAACCATCCCTAACCATCCCTAACCATCCCTAACCATCCCTAACCATCCCTAACCATCCCTAACCATCCCTAACCATCCCTAACCATCCCTAACCATCCCTAACCATCCCTAACCATCCCTAACCATCCCTAACCATCCCTAACCATCCCTAACCATCCCTAACCATCCCTAACCATCCCTAACCATCCCTAACCATCCCTAACCATCCCTAACCATCCCTAACCATCCCTAACCATCCCTAACCATCCCTAACCATCCCTAACCATCCCTAACCATCCCTAACCATCCCTAACCATCCCTAACCATCCCTAACCATCCCTAACCATCCCTAACCATCCCTAACCATCCCTAACCATCCCTAACCATCCTAACCATCCCTAACCATCCCTAACCATCCCTACCCATCCCTAACCATCCCTAACCATCCCTAACCATCCCTAACCATCCCTAACCATCCCTAACCATCCTAACCATCCCTAACCATCCCTAACCATCCCTAACCATCCCTAACCATCCCTAACCCCTCCCGTAACCATGTATTAGATTGTTTCTGAGGCCATTATTGGCCCTTTACATCATATCTGCTGTTTTATTATTGCTCAAGTGCATTGCTCTAAGTTTAATTCTGTTCGGGGAGAGGTACAGCGGGCCGTATTAATTATTAAATCACTGCGCTTCCCATGGGGTTGGACTTAACCCATGCCCAGGATGGACCCCTCGCGGAGGTGGCGCTTTTTAGGATGATTTTATAAATTGAGGCAGAGCATATATATTGTAGTTTGCAGAGGTATAATCAGGGGTGCCTTGCATTTCGGTACCTTCAACCCTCTTCTTTTGTGCCCATCGGGTTGCAAAACTGTCCAGTATCGCTTGTACGAATCGATAATCATAATCAGGTCCCTAAGGCCCTAGGTAGATCTTTGACCACACATTTCCAGACGATCCCCATCGTATAGCCTGCATCCCTCATGATGTGCCTCAGCAGCCCTTTCGTCTTCGAGGCCACATGGACATACCGAGAATCCCGTTTTCCTGAAATAGTGCAGCTTGGCGCTAAAATTCCCATGCCCTGTCA